>JAYJMB010064747.1:0-25530 GCA_036873735.1 Pouteria campechiana
TGGTTATCTAGGTGGGTATGGCTGCTGATACTGCTAAAAATTTGGGCAATTTTGAGCAAAAGTCTGATTTACTTGTGGGTTTCCAAAGCTAAAATTGGGATGATCCCTCCATTCTGGGTTGTATGTATTCGAATAGGGATCATACTTCCTTTGTGATTGTCTAAAAAAACCACCCATAGCGTTCACTTACTTAATAAGTTCCTCTTAAAGAGTTGGGCAGTATCAGTTGGATGTCCTACCATGGAGCAAATTCCACAAGCTTTTGCTTTCTGCGTATTTCTTATAGCCAATTCACAAACAAGAGAAGTTAGACCTGCAATTTGTTATTCAAGGGAGGAAACCCTTACATCATTAACAAGCTTGGATAGAGAATCAAGCCTATTACCGAATTATTGTGAGTTGGCTGCCATGTTTACAATCAAGTTCCTTGCAGCTTCAAGAGTTTTATCCACCAAAGCTCCTCCACTAGCGGCATCAATCATGCTCCTCTTAGTGGGTAGAAGTCCCTCATAGAAATACTAGATGAGTAGTTGCTCACTATTCTGATGATGGGGGTAGAATGCACATAGTTTCTTGAAACACTCCCAATATTCATATAGGGATTCTCCATTATGCTATCTCACACCACAAATTTCCTTCATGATGTTGGCTGCCCTTGAATCTGGGAAATATTTTTCTACAAACAACCTCTTCATTTCATTATATGTTATGATGCTCCTAGATGGTAAATAGTAAAGCTAATCCTTAGCCAAATACTTCAAGGAGAATGAAAAGGCTCTTAGTTTTATTTGCTCCTCAGTGACTCCTATTGGTTTCATACTCGTACACACCATGTGAAACTCCTTTAGATGCTTTTGGGGATCTTTACTTACAAGACCATGAAAAGTGGGCAAAAGATGTATTAGTCCAGATTTTAATTTAAAATTAATATTAGCATATAAAGTAGGAAATGTTGTGCATAAAGGTTGTTGATCCAAATCATGTGTGGCAAGCTCTTTCAAAGTTTGAGTTCCAACCATGATTTCCTCCTTTTTATAATTTCTTTGAGCTTCACTCTTTAACCTGTGCAAAGTTCTTTCAATTTTTGGTTTGTACTTCAAATCACCTTGATTAGAAGATCGAATTGCAGTCATAAACAATCAAGAAAAATCTAATAAATCCTAAAAAAATAAAAATAAAAATAGAAAAAATCACAAAAGCACAAAAATCAAGTAGAATGCCTCCCCAACAACAGCGCTAAAAATTTGGTGTGCTGTCATTGGCAACTAAATTTAGAACCTTGCTCTAATTTTAATTTTCTATAGTAGTGTGAGTAAGAGTCAATCCCATGAAGAGTATCTAGCTTAATTTTGTGTATTGTGAACAAGAATGGGGGTTTTTGAATGTAACAAAGAAAGTGTTATGAAAGAAATCTATCAGAGAAGTAAACCTTGGTTCAAGTCAACATTCACCATTAGAATCTCATAACTGATTATTTATGCAATTAGAAATCAAATCATACTTTGAATATTCACTATTGGAATTATTTTTTGTATCTCTCCTTCAACATAGTTAATTAGAAACACGAGATCCAATTAAACCTTACTACTAAACAACCTCAGACACATGCTAGAGATTTATCTAAAACCTACCTTAAGATTTGTAGAGATTGATGAAGCTAAACAATACAAGCATACATGGTTGTATTTAATTTAGTCAAATATTCTTCCTGAGATTTAATAAATGCAATAGTAGCAAGTTATCAAACCCTAGTTGCTTTCTAGACTAGAGGGATCAAACAATTATAGATTTGATATCTAATCTAGCAATTGATTGCAATGAATAATAAACTAGTAGATCTCCTAGCAATTAAACATAACAATCATAATCATGAATCAAAGAAGAACATTCAATACTCGAAGTATAAATTGAACAATTAAAACAAATTAGATCTTACAGTATATAGATTTTGAGGCTTTTGTCTCCTTAAACTAAGAATAAAAGTTTAGCCATGCAGGGCCATGAAATTACAAAGAAAATAAAATAAAAGAGAGAAGAGAGAAAATTCTCTTTTGAAAGCCGCTAAGAAGTCCTCTCTAAACCCTCGCAAAAAAGAAACCTCAAATGCTAGGAAGAAAAACTACCTAAAAACTTCCCAAAATAGCTTAAAATAGGAAATTTGCATAATTAAAATGTAATGCAAAAGATGTTGGACATATGCTAGCACTGTCGGTGCCACTTTGTTGGATAGGCAGGGCAGGTTGAGTGAACATGGGTGCCAATAGCTCCGGTTTGCTATCCATCAGACATGTGTTCACTAACCATAAGTTTCTCATTTCAACTTAGAATCTCATGATTCTTCTTGAATTGCTTAGTTACCTCCTAGATCTCCAACTTTGATGTTGATAACATTTTCCAAATCATCCTTTAAATATAGCAAAATTGGTACACAAGTGATACCATGTGTAATCTTCAGCTCCTTTTTGACATATTTTGATAATTTCTTTGCTCAATTGTCCTTGATGTAGTCTTTATCTCTCAAAACTCTTAACATGAAAGTTGTAGAAATTTTTCTTGTATTTCCAAAATATCTCTAGTCATCTAATCGAAGATTTGGTGAGAGATTTATTCCCAAAATATAGAGTGATGCTAAAGTTGTCTGAAATCCTTTAATTGACTTCTTTTTGCACTTTTCCATTCCAATTATCTCCTAAATAAGAATATAAGAATAATGAGTGCATATAGGAGTTAAATAAACATAAAATATTAAGTATTAAGGAAATAAAATATTAGTAAGGGGTGAAGAATATCCCATCATTGTATGCATGGGTTGATGATTTATGGAGGTAAGGATTATCCCGTGATTAGTTATTTTGTTGTATATTGGTGAATGTATATACTGATGGAATGTAAAACATTTTGTGACGATTATGAGATATATAGAGATTGTATGTAGTGCTTGAATGGCACAGTTATGAGGTTATGCCTGTATGGTATAGCTTTATTGTGTGGTGTTGACATGACACTAAGTCTGGTATGAGGAGCCTAGTGTGGCTGATAAGTGAATTTCATTCACTTATATTTTGTATTTTCAAGCTTAATTCCATGCAATCTTTGATTAGTTTTATATCAATTTCACATATTTTTGTTGTGTGTTTAGGTGAGTGGAAGAGTGGAGAAAAGGAGAGAAATCAAGTTAAGTTTAAGCAAGAGAAATCAAGTTAAGTTTAAGCAAGAGAAATCAAGTTAAGTTTAAGCACCAAAGTAGCAAAGGATGTTAAGTGCAGAAGCAATGGAGCAAGGCTGAAGATGCAAAGCAGTGTGGTGGCACCGCCGGTGCCAGCAGCTGATCAAAATCTGAGTTTTATATTTTTTTTGGGGGTTGCGAAATTGCTACATTTTTAGCCTATTTTCAGCAGTAATTAAGGATCTTTTTGAGAATTCTTAAGGGGGATTTTAGAGAGGAGTGCTAGGGTTTCTTGGCAACTACTCTTAGGAGATTTTGTAGAGCAATGAAGGAGGATTCAAGGAGAGCGAAGACAATTCAAGAACGTGATTTGCAGTATGATGTTCATCAAGAAGGGAGTATATTTTATTTTCTCCATTAACTAATTCATTCTTTCTAGGGTGAAGATGTAGTCATTTTTAATGAAATTTGTTATTTGGATTATTGATTATTTAATGCAAGTATGTATTTTTATTCATTGGTTTTATTTCAATCATTTGATTTGTATGATTGCTTGATCACACAAATCTTATTGATTGACTATACATGGTTAAGCCACTCAATTCTGCTTGGTTTATAGTTCTTGATCATAATAGGTTTTCACCTCAATTATGCTACACACCATAGGTAATTGGAACAAGTAAAAGAATACAATTTAAACCTACACACCAAAAGGTAATAATCATATCATAGAAAGAACGAACCCAAGCAAGCATTGAATCCAATATACAAATAGCAAGAGGAGTCATTAAGTGGTGAAACCTGAACCCTAGACCTTTGCAACTTGCAATCTGTCCTAGATTTTTTATTATCTTTTAGTTTATTATTCTTATTATTTCAAACCAACAATCCATATTTTTAAAGTTAGTTTTAGGTCTTAACTTAATTTAATTAAATTAATTGATTATTCTTTGTGGGATCAACCCTTGTTCATGCACACTGTACTACTATACACTTGTGCACTTGCAAGGTATTATAATTTGAACCATCAAGTTTTTGGCGCCGTTACCTGGGAATGGTTCCAAACTGATTTCATTAAGTTTAGTTACAATTTTTTCTTTTTTGTTATTATAGGTTTATTGTATTAGGATTTTTTTAATTATTTATTTCTTTCTTTTTATTGAGTTGTGATTGTAAGGAAGAAGAAAAGGAGGAGCATATGAACTATATGAGATGCTTGGAGCAAACTCACAACAAATGAGTGTTAGAGCTAAGTACAGAGAAATGTATAATTGAATTCTAACACTGAGCTTTCTATGCAGATGTCTGTGCTTTTTGAGCAAATGAATATAATATACTCCATGGTGATGAACCCGAAACAACCAATTCCCACTAAGATTCAATCCGGAACGTGTTTTTAACCAAAGAAACCTACTCTTGAAGAAACATTACAAAGTTTTATCTAGGCAACCTAAACTTAGTTCTAGAACAATGAAACAAGGTTCCAAAATATTGAAGCAAGATTCCAAAATGTGGAGGCACCCATGAAGATCATAGAGACTCAGTTGGGGCAAATTACAGAGGCTGTGCAAAGTCACATATCTAGAAAGCTATCAAGTCAACTTGAGCAAGTGAAAGCAATCACAATATTGGGAGGTGGTAAGGTGATACATGATAAAGCTGGTAAAATGATTGAAAATTCTAATGCAGGCTCACAAAAGGAAGAGATGAAAGAAAAATTTGAACTGGAGTAATTGCCTCATTCTTTAAGGTATGTATCTATAGGTAATGATTTATGCTTTTTAGTGATTATTTCTTCTTCTTTTATAGGTAGGGAGGAGGACAAGCTCATGCAATTCAAAGATCATACTGTGAGGTTTGATTTTTTCGAGGAGATGCAGCTATCCAATGAGAATAAGAATGACTTCAAGCTAGATGTAATGGATGGAATTATGGAGTTTTCAAGAGAAACCATAAACACACTTGAAGGAGATGAATTATAAGATGATGAATCAGTCTACTATGTTTATCAACTAGAAGCACCAAAATTCTACACACCACTACCAAGTTTCAAGGAACTAGATCACAAAAAGGCCAGATTTTATTTGAAAGATGGAAAGTCACAGTTGGGCTGAGACTATAAACAAAGTGCTTCTTGGGAGGCAACCCAAGCTTTTGAGTTTTTCTTTTTCTTTTAGTTAATTTGAGTTATTAAGAATAGTTGATTTGTTGCTTTAGTTGATAGGTTATCATTAGGGTAGTTTGCTTTAGTTATATTTTGAATTTTTTGCAATGAATAATTTGCTCTTCTGTGTTAATGACAGGTTAAAAACTTGAAGCAAGTGAATTGGAAGAAAAACTAATGAGGATTTAAAGCGAGGATCACATGATTTAAATTATGGAGTTGTGGAGCAAATCAAAGTAATTCAACAAAGTCTTGAAGAAGGGGAGCAAAGCACATGAAGCATCAAAGCCAAGAATCATCACAAGGTGCTAGAAAAAAGAATGAGCTAAAGTAGGTAGTGTGGTGGCACCATCGACACCGAGGTGAGTGAAATTAAAAAAAAAATTTGAAAGGGGCAGCGAGGCGGCGCTACCAACACCTGAAACCCATTTCAAAAAAAAACTCACTCACGCCCATCCCATTCTATTCCTCTTTTCTCCAAACCCAAAACCCCTATTCCCCCTTCTTCTCCACACTCCAAACTTTTCCACATCAAATCCCTCCCATTCCTTGACCAATCTTACTCCATTACTCTACCAAACACATCAATCTCCTTCCACTTCTCTCATTCCCTAAGATCTCCACCAACTTCTTCTCCAAGCCATCTTCCCAAGTTGGGTTTTCAAGAACACTTAAGGCTTGAAGAAATTAAGGTGAAATCCAATCCTTTATACATCATTGCATCCTTCTTAATCTTTTATTGTGATATTCAAGGAGAGAAATGGAATTTTATGATGGAAAGGTTGGTTTTTCAAGTTGCATGTTAGTGTTCAATAAATGTTTGAGAGAAGTTTGTGTTGATTTTCAAGGTGGAATTTGTGTCATGATGTGTATGGGTATATATGCTTAGATTGGTGTGAAGTTTATGGGATTGTGAAGTAACTTCGTCCATATCTTGAAGGCGTTTGGACTATGATCTTTGAAGGTCCATTTTGAACTCATGCATGTGCTAGGTTTTGAACTTATGAATGTGGCATGTGGGGAGAAGTTAATGGAGTGTTTGGCTTATGAATTGTTGATGCTTAATGCTTTATGAAATGTTTATGGGAGGGTTGCCAAGTATGAAAGATGCATTGAACTTGTGTGTAAATGAGGTGCTTACTAGGTGTTTATTAAAATGCCTAAGTAGAAGTTGCATTGAGAAACTGCTTGCTTGAGTATTCTTAGTTATTTGTATGGTTCAAGTGTTGAAGTGAAGTGCTTTGGTGTGATTTGAGATAAGCTGATTTGTGATAATTTATCATATTGTGCTTCAAGTGTTCATTGTTTTTAGTGTTTGTCAGTATGCCTTCAAGAAAGTCTACTACTTCTAGACTGTCCAAGAGATGGAGGGCAAAGTATGAGCTTAACTTTTTCAATGAGCAAGCAAAACAGATATACACTACAACCATTGTCAATTGTGAAGGGATATGAAGAGGGACATTGACACAACGTACATTGACATTTAGAATAACATCATTCAGAGGCATTGACAGAGATTCGTGGCTCAACCTGAGCCAGCTATAGTTTCATTAGTGAGAGAATTCTATGCCACTACAAGAGCACAATATTTGTGGATACCAGAGAGAGGAGAATTCTTGTAAGAGGAAAGAAGGTTTCATATGATAGCTCTTCCATCAACCACTATTATGAGTTGGAAGACATTGAGGAGGATGATTTTACTGCATGGCTTGAGTAAGGATCAGATTATGATGTAATCATTGCTCATTTGGCTAAGATGGGAAGCAAGTGGAAGATGCAAAATGACAGGTAATCAGATTCCATGAGAACTCCATCCCCCACTCCCTCTCATAAATGATGCTTTTATGGAGCAATTGGAAAAGAGTAGTGCTTCAAGCCACAAAATGAACATATCATCTGTTGCCCTAAGTTCTTCCCAGCAGAGACAATCAAGGCATTCCTAGAATAGTATGCCCACACTAGCTAGTCTACAAGACCAAATTACAGATATGTGGGATTCTAATGAGCACTGCCAAAAATAGACAAAGATGCAAATTATGTTCTTGACAGATAATGCTATAGCAATGCAGTCTAATTTCTAGCACTGCAACTTTTTCCAGGATGCAAGCTCGATTATCTTTCCCACTCCTCCAGTTTTTCAACCATTCCCTCCACTAGCTGATGATGAAAAGTCAAATGCCTCCTCTGATGAGTAATCTAACAAAATCTAGGGAACTCCTTGGTTCTATTGTTTTCTTTTCACATTGAGGACAATGTTTCATTCAAGTGTGGGGAAGTCACTGTGTGTTTTGTTTAAAGTGTCTTGTTAGAGTGTTTTGTTTAAGGTTGAGTCTATTAAGTTTGTTTTTATGAGATTTATATTATGACTATTAGGATTTGCCTCTAATGCTTGTCTGCCAATGCATTGAAATTAATTAGGATATCTCTCTCTTATTAATCATTAGCATGCTGAGTTTTTTATTACCATTGCATATAATTTAGGAAGAAGGATAGACACTCCTTGTGATCTACTAATTCTTATACAAAATTCTTTCTTCCTCATGATTGATGAAAATTTTTCATGCACATTATGTCATAATCATGCAAAGTGTATTCAAATTAGCTAACAATATTGTGAATTCATTGACTTTTTTTGATTGAAACCTGCATGTTAGAACTTGTTTGAGTATCCCTCAAGGTGAAATCCTAGACAATATGTTTATGTGAAAGTGATCTAGGCATTCTTTGATTAGTTTAAGTTTTTCAAGCTAACCTAGTACATTCATGTCATTAGAGTCCCCCTTAAGCTTGACGAAAGAATGACATGTGTAAAGCATGTGAAAAACCACTATTAGAATTTTCTTGTTTAGCCTCATTATCCAAACCTATTTCACCTGAAAAACCATATGTTACCTACTAAGAGATATATTTTACGCTTATGGTTGTTGTTAGGTATGAATGAAGCAAAAGATAATAAATTTTGGGGTGTGAAAAATTAAGTATACCATGATAGAGAAAGGAAACAAGGAACAAAAGAAAAATAAGTCAAGTAAAAAAATATGTTTTGAATGGGGGGATCACATCCCATGAATTAAAAAGAAAACAAGTTTGGGGGTGTGATAGTAATATAGCCCAGAATTAAGGAAGCATAGAGAAAACCCCAATAAAAGTTAAGAGAGTGAATAATCTTGTGCAACTTTATTATTCTCTTACTTTGTTGATCTTTACTTCCTTTATTTGTTAGCTAAACCAAAGGCGCCATTACAAACTTAGCTAAGACTTGTTGATCTAGGTGAATAAGAGTTGTCTACATTAGTGGAAACGGATTATTAAAAGCAAGCTTATGATGTGTTTTGTGAGAATCAATAGAATCATTGGTTCACATATTATTAGTTGACAAGTAAGCATGGAGCATGAGATTAACATAGCACATACACTCACACTTTCACTTCATGGAAGGATTGATGAATTATGAGTTTTATGAAGTTACTTTGGAAGTGTCTTGAATAAATTCTGAATTATGTGTACATGAGTAATTTGTCTCGCATGTGTTTGGTTGTTTAAGAGAGAGGTTATTCTAATTTTTTCATTAGCTTGGTTGCTATTTTGCTTGAGGACAAGAAAGGGTTTGAGTTTGGGGGTATTTTATGAGTTAATTTCATTAACTTATATTTTATATTTTCAAGATTAATTCCATGCAATCTTTGATTAGTTTTATGTCAATTCCACATATTTTTGTTATCTGTTTAGGTGAGTGGAAGAGTGGAGAAAAGGAGAGAAATCAAGCTAAGTTGAAGCACTAAAGCAGCAAAGGAAGTTAAGTCCATAAGCAATGGAGCAAAGTTGAAGATGCAAAGTACCATGGTGGCGCCGTTGGCACCAGCAGCTGATCAAAATCCAAGTATTAATTTTTTTGGCAGTTGCAGAATTGCTACATTTTTATCCTATTTTTAGCAGTATTTAAGGATCCTTTTGAGAATTTTTAAGGAGGCATTTAGAGAGGAATGCTAGGGTTTCTTAGCGGCTACTCTTAGAAGATTTTGTGGAGCAATAAAGGAGGATTCAAGGAGAGCGAAGGTGATTCAAGAAGGTGATTTGCAGTATGATGTTAATAATGAGGCGAGTATCTTTTATTTTCTCCGTGAACTAATTTCTTCTTTCTAGGGTGAAGATGTAGCCGTTTTAACCTTGTTATTGGGATTATTCATTATTTAATGCAAGTCTGTGTTTTTATTCATGGATTTTATTCCAATTGTTTGATTTATCTGATTGCTTGATCGCTAGTTTCATAAATCTTATTAATTGTCTATGCATGGTTAAGGTGCGCACCTAATGCACAACCATGAGCTTCCTTGAATGAGAAGAGTAGAAGGTTAAGGTGCACACCTAACGCACAACCACTCAATTCTAATTGGTTCATAGTTCTTGATCATAATGGGTTTTTATCTCAATTATGCTACACACCATAGGTAATTGGAACAAGTGAAAGTGCTTAATTTAAACCTGCACACCAAACAGTGTAATCATATCATAGAATGAACAAACCCAAGTGAGCATTGAATCCAATATCCAAAGAGCAAGAGGAGTCATTAAGTGGTGAAATCTGAACCCTAGACCTTTGTCATTGCAATCTATCTTATATCATTCTATAGCCTTAGATTTTTTATTATCTTTTAGTTTATTATTCTTATTATTTCAATCCGAACATCCATCTTTTTAATGTTAGTTTTAGGTCATAACTTAATTTAGTTAAATCAATTGATTGTTCTTTAAGGGATCAACCCTTGCTTATGCACACTGTACTGCTATACACTCATGCACTTGCGATGTATTATAATTTGAACCATCAATGGCTGATAGGTGAGGTGATGATTATGATACTATCTGGTTGAATGGCATAGGAGATTTACTAGTTTAATGAGGATTGAAGCCTCATGAGTTACTGCAGTGTTATATTTGATTCATGTTCTGATTTAGAACATGTATTCTGATGGATTATGATTTATTATTATTTTCTATTTTCACCTACTTACTAAGTTTCCTGGACTCATACCTTCTTATTTTATGTTTTTGTAACACCCAGGGTGTTAATTTTTGATAATTATGTGTTAATTAATAGAGAAAATATGATTTTTTGATGAAATGAATCAAGTATGAACGAAGTATATTAAAACATTATGAAATTGAGTCAAGTAAAATCATATCTGCATGATTATATGGCTTGTTTACAAGTTAATTGAGGTAAAATTTTGTGTAATTATGTTATATTTTATGTCGAATGAATTGTAAAATTGAGAATGAATCATATATTAGATATGATCTGGATCTATATGATGAAAATTTTTATATATTTTTATGATGCATGAAATGAGGATTAAATAAATCTTTTAATGTTAGGATTTTATGGAATGTATTATGCCAAAAATATATGAGAAAACAAGATGGTAGAGTAGATAGAAATTCACTTTATTTGGGATCTAGCAGACTGGTGCCAGCGGTGCCGATCAATTTTAGAGTAGTAGTGAAGGTGGCACCGATGGCACCAATTGGCAGTATAAAAATGGGGCCCGACTTTTTGGCCCCAAACTTGTCCTATTTTATGAATTTTCCATCCCATTCTTTCTCCCCTTTTGTCCTAGACCCATTTGACTTGATTTCTTATTAATTGTCTAGCTTGAAAAGCTTGTGATCTTTCTATTGAACCCAATTTTTGCTCACTCAAATTGTGAAAAATTGACGAAAATGGAAGAAACGTTAGATTTTCACAAAATGGAAGGTGCAACATGGAGCTAGGAGCTTGGTCATTCATTTAGGGAGGGCAGCCATGCTTGTAAGTGAAGGTAAGCCCAATCTCTCAATCGAATCTCAGATTTCAAATTTTTATGATTTTGGAAAATGATGAATTTTGGGCTTAAATTAATGTATATGATTATAAATTCATGGGGGAATGATTTGATAGAGTGATTATCATGATTTAGCATGAGAAATTATGAATTATACACAGTTAGGATTTTGATGAATAGTGAAATTTGGGGGATTTTATGATTTTGTTGAAATTGATAAATGATTAAATGCATGATTATGATATTTTAAGACATGTTTGGGTCAATTTGGACCAATGGAAACTAATTTTGAGTTATGCTATAAGTAAGGGTTAAAGAAGGTTTTTGTGTTTAGGCTATGTAAATCATAAATCAATTGGATTAAATGTCTAATTAGATTATCTAATTAGATGTTATTGAAGTTAATTATTTGTTGGTTATACTATGTGACGATTATATACAGCTAGAAGTAGAATTTCTTGAGAATTCTGTTGAGATGTGATGATTTACATTGTGCCTATTAGGTAATTGATGAAATGTACCAATGAGGGATAAATTGAATCCGATTATGACCCTAAGACCCTTATAGAAGGGATGTACTTAAAGTTTAATCGGTATTTTGAAAAGGTTAACTAGACATTGAATATATTAGTTTTTGATTGTACATTGATGAGTATGCAATTATGCATTAAGAAAGTATAAGGGTTTTGCAATAAATCAATTATAGTATCTAACTCAGTGATTGTAAATGAATCTATTCGGGCCCTATAGTAAATGAATGGGATTTTGCTCTGTATAGGATGATCTGAGAAGGATGAAAAAGAATAGAGTTGGAAGGGTGATAATGATTCACTCGAGGTAAGTAGACACCCCTTGTTTTTTTACAATATATGCATAGTTAGGGATAAGAAATATCCTAATGATTTGAATCAAGGCTTATGTGTTTTGGTTGGGGATATTGAATATCCCATATTTATGATGATGGATGTTTATATTGGTTTGTAACGGCATCAATAGTGGGATAACTAATATCCCTTGGATTGAATTATGTAATGTTTGTGGGTATTGGGGGTAATTAATTATTCTTGTAAATGAGTTTCTATATGAATTGATAAATGATACAGTGTGGGAATAATAGATATTTTCCTTAAGTTGTACTTATTTGGATTGAAATGGTATATTGGATAATCAAATGAGTATATGTGTATATTATTAATTTGGGGGATAAAAGTCATTTCCAGATTAGTTGTCTTGTTGTATATGAGAAATTATATGATTGGATACGCCTTATGGGCATAGAATATTGAATTTGAATAGCAAGGAAGAGGTCCTCCTAGTATGATTGGCTTATTACATAATTGATCATGATTGAATTAAATTATGTAAATTTCAACTTGATTTTTATTAATTATGTCTTCTTACTGAGTTACTTGGACTCACGTCTTCTTCTTTTAAATTTTTAGTTGACAGGCCAAGCGAAGAATCTCCACTATGGATCGGGATTAGTAAATAAGATTACAAGACATATTTTTGTATGGTATGACTATATGTAAGGATTGGAATCCCATTGTATATTGGCAATTAATTGTAAATCATAATATAATCATATGATTGTAAATATCATGATAGCATGATATAGTTCCCCTATAGTGTATTGCCATTATGGTATGATATAGATGCTAGGTTGTGGGTAGGTTCGGCTAGTGAGTTAATTATGAGTTTGAATGTTTGTATATTAGGTTTTAAATATTGATAATTTAAAGGAGACTCAATCCAATTTTTGGCAGAATTATTCCCTTAAAAATTGGGAATATTGGAGTTATGGAAAGACTTTCCTTATTAAGAAGGGAAGTGGTAACATCCTACATAATCCCAACAGAGCATAATCTATCGGATGGTCAAAACGCATAGGGTTGGAGTGTAGAGCATTATAGTTTTTAGCTGACAGGACAAGTAAATAATTTCAACTATGGTTTGGAATTAGAGAGTAGGAGTTGAAGATATTTTATTGTGATATGATTTATTGGGATTGTAATCCCATAATCTATTGGTATGATTGTAATTAAGAGTTTTATGTGATGTATAATGTGTAGTATAATGATAAGCATTGGGCATGTCATATTCTTATAAGTATGATATTGTGAATGGATTTGTATTAATCCAAGAAGATATATTGCCATCATGATATGATTCTGATCTTAGGTGGAGCTATGACTATGGATGTAAGTGTTTTAGATATAAATGTTATCTTATAATTATGGTAATGTAAATTATATTTGATTCCATACATGTATGTTAGGTTTAAATTCTTATATTTTAGGCCAAACTTTGCTAGATTTTGGACAGAATATTTACCCTAGGAGTGAGGATTATAAGGAAATGATCAGATAATGGTAGCATTCCACATAAATCCTGATGTGGCATGGTCAAAACGCATAGTGTGAGGGTGCAGGGCATTACAATAAACTAATTGACAATCTATTTGTGAGATACACTCTTATAAACGGACTTGTCCATCTTAAGCTTGGTCTCCTTTACTGACTCAAGGAATTACATAAATAAAAAAAGAAATAAAACATTTACACTTTAATTCGTGCTTCTTGTTGAGCGTTGGGGAACTCTTGAATTTGTTGTTTTTTGTGTTGCAGAAGAATCTTCCCTTTTGTGTTGTGGAAACAAGCATCAAAAAAGAGTGAAGAAAGGTTGAATGCTTTAGCTTGGGTTGCTTGTGGATTAGAAGGTTAAGGCTCGAGTAGACCTTCACTAATCACATTGTCAACCCTCTTGAAATGTCCCAATACTGCTCCTTTAATATTGGATTTTGAAATCTACCCATTGCAGAAGATGACATCCATTAAATGTGAACGAATCCAGATATTTCCGACCATTGCAACATTCTTCTAGCCTCTTATGGTCTTGAATAAGCATGACTACAAAGACGAAAAGAAAGCTTCATTTGAAAATCTTCTTGATGTTGAACCATGTTAACTAGCTTTATTTCGATGATGAACATTCTTAACCAAGTATGTTTTGATGATGAGCAAAAACATGAGTGAAACATTAAGGTACTAACAATTTGTTCTCAAGTATGTGGTAGAAATATTAACTCACACTCAACCTGAGAATAACCTTTATAATTACAAAAGGAAGACATAAAGTAAATGCTCTTTTAAAATTTAGTATAAAAATTTCACATATACTTAATTCAAGAAAAATAAATTTTAGGAGCCTTGAAGACATGCTTCGGAAGCCAACAGACCAACTTCGAAGTCCTTCTTAACGTGCTTCAGAGAAAATTACACTACTTCGAAATTGCAAAAACGATATTCAAAGTAAAACTGTTAAAGCTTCGGAAACTGTCATAGTATAGCTTGGAGATATTCAGAACAAGATCAGAAGTCTTCACAGCAACCTTCAAAGTAAAAGGGAATACTTCGGAGATGTTACAAATGTGCGTCGGAGTAAATTGAGAAGCTTCGGAGATGTTACAAAGAAGCTTTGGAGATAATTAAAAAGCATCGGATAAAAATGCTAGACAAGCTTCGGAATCCTTACAGTGTGTTTTGGAATTTCTCAAGCATACTTCGGAGTCTTTTTCAAAACATCAAAATCTTACAGTACACTTAGGAAATAACAAGACAAGCTTCAGAGATAATTAGCTATGCTTCAGAGAACTTGGAGTCACATTTCGAGGTAAATTCGAACGACTTTCGAAAATGTTAAACAAAGCTTTGAAGATGTTAAACAAAGCTTCGGATCACTTTTCTGAAAGCATTCTAAGTTCAGAAAATTTGAAGTTCTTTCTACAAAAGAATTGTCACAACTAAGAAGGATTATAATCACTTTAGAAAATCTGAAGAAAACAAATCAGATTATCTGAAATTAGTCAAGACACTATCTAATACTCATCTCTTCAGAGTATTTGAAGAACCAACTTCAGAGCACTTGATACAAAAGTGAGCATTTGGAAAAGCCAACAACAAAGTTGCAGACTGATACCAAATTGTAGCATATTCAGATGTTAGAAAAATGATAAGGTAAAGAAAAATATTTTTGAACATTTGAATGTCTATCAAAATCAGCAAAGGAAAAATCTCTATCAATCCATAAAATAGAGATTTAGAAGCAAAAGACAATAATGATTGAATATCATTGAATATATATGAGAGATCAAAGAAGCTTAAGTTTTAAGCATTCAAAATCTTCCTTCAAAGTTCAACTCCAATGGATACAACTCTATTAGAGCTCTCAAAGTCTAATATTCTTCTCAACCAAGTAGTTTGAATCTTTCACTCTTATTGCTTATTCATTTACTTAAAGTTCTGAATTTATATACAAGTCTACCTAAGTAAGAGGCATTAATCTGTACACTTCGAGTTAGTGTTTGACAAGACAAGC
Organism: Pouteria campechiana; assembly: GCA_036873735.1. Taxonomy (NCBI): domain Eukaryota; kingdom Viridiplantae; phylum Streptophyta; class Magnoliopsida; order Ericales; family Sapotaceae; genus Pouteria; species Pouteria campechiana. The sequence continues at coordinate 15,530 of JAYJMB010064747.1, forward strand.
AAAGTGCTTGATGTTTATTTATTGAGATAAGCAAGTAGGAAACTTGCTGAAAGAGTATAAGTAAGTTGGTGAGCTTTGAAAACCAACAAGTTGTGAAAGCTTCTTGTTAGCTTGGAAAACTAGTAAGTTGGTTGGTGAGCTTGTTAAAAACCAACGTATAATTGATCATGTTGATCAAGGTATTAGTGGAACCTAATATCAGTAGAGGAGACTGACTTAGATAAGTGGAGTTGGAATCCAGAAAGGGCCAAACCACTATAAAAATCTTATTCTGTGTATTGTGCAATATGTTTTACTTACTCATTCAGCACTTTAATTATTTGATTTGGCCAAAAGTTTTGAAAGCTCAATTCACCCCCCACCCCGGCTTCTTGAGCTACCATTGTATAAAGGATTATCATTTGATTAAAATCGTCTACAATTTGTAATGTTCGGAATAATAACTTCGTACTGACTAGTGACTTAGTGCTAATGATTGGAAATAGTATTTTCAAAATCCTTTACTTCATCCAAAATAATAACTTTGGATAGATAAATATATGGTCGCACGAGAACTTCGACTTTGTTTGAGATTAATTCAGCATTTGTTCAATTGTTTTGGATAGAGAGATGCATCATGAACTTCGTTCAAGATGAGTTCTTTGCATCCAAAATCAACATGGATCATATTATGCCTTGGCTTCATACTTTATCAATGTCAGAACTTGGTTCCACTTTGGTCCAAACCTTTGTTTGCATCTGGGACTTTGCTTCACTTCTTCTAAACTAAGTGTCAATTCATCTTAAGTAACTTTTGAAGCCTAATGGTGTCCAAACTTGGGCATCTGTTTGATAAGCTTTGGCAGCATCTTAAAATGTGTTCGAAGTGTCTTTTGAGTTTGATTGAAACTAGACAAATCTTTCAACTAAAAATTTGGCCTTGAATGCTTGGATCATGAGTCTAAAACATTGTAAAAGTTGTTCTTGATTTTGTTTAAGTGTCTTCAATTGAAGTTCTTTAAACTTACTAAGCTTCTTCATGTATTAGCTTTCATTTAGAATTCTTTTCAAAGTTTCAGTATCATTCTTTCTCTTGAGCATTTACTTTCTCTTCCATAATAATTAGGATATTGTGAATCTTTGTCTCTAATAAGAACTTGTATATGTTGTCTACTTAATTGAATTATTTTCCTAATTATAATGCTTGTTATTACACACTTAGGAAAATAACGGTTAGTAGCTTAGCCATTCACTCATTTGCTTTTGCTCATCATTAAGACTTGGTTGGTTAAACACATATATCATCAAAATCAATCCAAGGAGATTTGGTTCAACATTTCCCCCTTTTTGATGATGACAAAACATTTGAGTGAATTACCTTTCAAAAAGATAAAACATGAACATACATGGAAACTAAACAAAAGTATTTAATGTTAGGATTATCATATGATTTTGATAACAACAAAACTTTTCTTAAGGCTTGATTTATGCTAATTATGCTTCTAGTATAGAAAGATTAAAATGTAGAAATATATGCTTGAAATATGTGTACCCTGTTGGAATTTCATTTATGAAAGCATACACATCTTAATATAAGTCTAGAAGGGAAATCATATTGAGCCATATTATTTTCAACATTGTTTATCATGCCTTAGATCATATGTTAAAAGTGCGTTAGAGAGATACCTTTTTGAATGAAAACGAATAAGTGCTTAAATGGGCTTATAGATACAAAATCATGATTTAAAGTACATATCCATCCATACTTTACAACTTATGCAAATTTCATATGGATCATTATATTATGATTACAAAGAAAAATATAATAAAAATCTCAAGTTAATAATGTTGCAAAAGTGCAGAAATTTCCAAGTGTAGCTAAGCTACTAGAGTACTTTTGCTATAATACTTTTGCTATAATGAAATGCGATAGTACTACTACAGTGACAGATGAAGTAGAATTACCTATAGACAAAGCACTGCTATAGTAATCTACTATAGTAATTTGCTATAGTACCAACAGATAAACTTATTTGTCTGTTACTTACTTCAGACAAATTAATAGACATAGTTCTACAGTGATCTGCTAGAGTTACGATGCTACAGTAACTCTGCTACAGTACCAATAGACAAAGATATTTGTCTGATACTTACTTTAAACAAAGTAGTGCTATAGCAATATGTTGTAGTAATGCTACTACAGTAACTTGCTATAGTGAAAATTCATTACTTTTAAATATCAAAAATTCAATACTCTACAGCAGTTCTATCTTGCAAAAATATTCTTCCAAGCGGTCTACAACCTTTCTGGATTATAAAAATAAATAATTCATTGAAGGAGAATGAATTGCTTGAAGGTTTTAAGTGCTAAACAAGAATCAAACATTAAGAACCCATTCAAATTGTCAAGTGTAGAGTTGCAAATATTTGTTCTAACCATCTGCCACATTTTAAAAAGTTTAAGTTACAAAGATTTTAAAATATGCTTAAAGATGTCAATCTAAAATACTTTATTCAAAATCCCATCCTATCTGAAGAGACAATGAAAAGTCAGTGGATGGAAGAAGAAGTACAAAGTGCAAAACACATTTGTCTGAAAATAAAGAAGCCTACTTTGTCTAGAATCAACTATGGACAAAGTAGGAGACGAAGAGAGTTTATCCAGCTAGAAAGAGACTTTGTCTAACATTAACTTTAGACAAATGCAATAAAGCACCAGTCAAAGTGGAGTAGCTAAGTTTGTCAGAATTTATTATCTTCTTTTTAAAATTGTGAATCGAGTTAGAGTTGTAGCATCTTTTGATTCATCAGTTGCTTTAACCAGTTATTCATTCACCTTCTTCTATGTTAAGGTCGGCACTACAAAACGGCTCTAGCATATGAGAATAATTAGAAGAAGACATTTTCAAATGGACGATTATTGGAATGGTCTTTTATCTTTATTTCCTGCTCATTTACCTTCGTCTTTGCATTCAATGAAGATCATGTTTCTCCAATGGTCAGAATTTATGAAGAAGCTATTTAAGGAGACAAGGTGAAATAATACAAGGTGGTGAATGACTACTTTTCAGATGCGCTTAACCTTATGCAAATCCTTCCACCAATGGCCAAGAGCTTAAACCTTCAGTTATCTATCCTTGAGCATACACCTTCATATTCTTAATGACCATTGTCCTTACATTATGGGAAGATCCTTTTGTATCACTAAAGCTGTAAAATATTTCATCTTCCCCTATGCTTCATTGTGACACTTTATAAAGTGTATTAGTTTTTGGATTAATCTGAAAACTAGAGAGTTATTGGTGATCTTTAGAAAACTAACAAGTTTGCTAGTGATCTTCGAAACTAATAAGTTTTCGAAACTAATGAGTTTCCGAGTGAGCTCATGAAAACTAGAAGAGTGCTGGTAACACTATGTTTATGCCCCCTAAAGTTAGAATCTAGAAGAGTGTTAGGAGCACTATTGTATTTCTATTATATGGGATATGGTGAAACCCAAGGTACAATAAGTGTGTGCTCTTAGAAGAGTGGATGTAGGGATGGGTTCCTGAATCACTATAAAAATTATGTTATTTGTGTGTGCTTATTTATTTGTGTGATTGCTTTACTTTTCTTGCACATTACTGTTTTATTATTTATCTCATATTGCATAGCACATAAGCACAAAAAGAAGGGAAGTAATCTTGTAGGGGACAAGCAAGAAATCCCCTCTTAGGTATTGCCATCCTACGGGAACTAACATTTAATTCATAGCTAAACATATATAGCTCCCCCTTACTAAGTGTATTTCTAACATAATTTTCTAGTAACTCCCCCTGAATGAATGCATTTAAATTCACTTAAATTCACTCTAATTATACTGTATCTACTATTTCTCCCCCTTTTATTATAACAAAAAAGGCACAATAGGTGGGAGATATAAATACCATTGACAGTAGGTTGAAAGTAGTCAAAAGCAAAGAGCATATCAATATCATGAGCAACACTTAAACATTAGAGAAAAGACATTAAAGGAACTATAGAATGTGCAACAAAAATTCTATTTCATTGATGAATGAATGAGGTATACAATATGTAGTTACAAACATCAATGATACAAAAAGAAGTACAAAATATATACAAATGGAAACAATGTTTCTTATTAAAGGATGAATGCTAAGAAAAATAAAATATGCAATAGTTATTAGGTAGATTTGGGTTTGGACTACTTAGAGACAACCACCTTTGGTTGTTTGTAAGACACTTGAGAGCTAGTTTCAGCTGTGACCATGGTTGATGGTGGATATTGGGTAGTAGTGGATTTAATAGGTACAGCGGTTGGGGGAGTGAGTGGAGGAATGATTTTAATACTAGCCAAATAATCAAGATTGAGCAATTGAGGGTAATCAGGAAGTTAGTTTGTTTGAAGCACTTTGTTATTTGCAGCAATCCTGTGAAGATATTCCTCTTGATCTAAGAAGTTGGGTGGAGGTGGGAGAGTCTTGTATAAAGGGGTTTTGGTTTTACAAGGATGAACAAGTGGTTTGGATTTGGCTAAAGGAAGTTTGAATTTGTATGAGGGAGCTATGGATGAAGGGGGAGGTTTGGATTTAGAAGTTAGCTTTGATGAGGGGTGAGGGATAGAAGTGGAAGATGGAGCAATAGTGGAAGATGGAATAACAGAAGAATTAAAAGTGGAGGAAGGAATGAAAGAGGTAGAAGAATTAGAAGATGGAGGAACAGAGGAGGATGGAGCAGGGGGAATTTAGAAAGAGGAACAACAATCCTAAGCCTTTCTCTATAGCTTAGATGTTTAATTTCTAAGAATGGAGGAGGAAGATCTCTTATAATTGCAAGCCAGTTTGTATTCCTATGTTCTAAATACACATCTTCTGGAAGATAGCAAAAATTAGGATTAGATGTGTTTGCTATAGTGAGATAATTTTTAATTGGCTGTCTTGTTGATTTTAGTTGACAAATGGATTAGGTTTTGGAGGAGGTGGGTTGGATGAGAAAGGTGGATCGAACTTCTCTGGATATTTCTCTAGATAATTATCAACATCTAGAAGGGGTTTAGGCCTAAAACCTTTATGAAAAGGTTTCTTCATAATGCTGATGTTGAGAGCAATGAATTCAGGATCTTCAAAATCTAAAAAAGGAAGATCCAGAGGAGTGAAGGATGCATTTTGAGCTTGTACACTAAAGGCTATGTTTCTGTTGACATTTATTCTAGCATCAATTTCTTCCTGAGTCATTCTCATTTTCTTTTGAATTTTTTAGGAGCTAGATGAGAAAGATTGGAAGACTGAGTGAGAAAAGTTTTTGGTGGAACTACTGACATGGGGTGAAAGCGGTATGATTTATAGGACTTGTAATGGGCTAAGAGTTTAGTATCGACAACATTTCTATTTGATGGCAGAAATGACGATTTTGGAGTGACGCATTATGGGATGATTATGCCTTGAGAAGGAGGAAGAGGAGATTGAGAAACTAGAGGAGGAGTAATGGTAGGTTGAGTAGATGAGTGTGGAGAAGGAGATGGTTGTGGTATTTGAACAAGAGTTAAGGAAACAGGTTTAGTGGGAGGTTATGGAGGTGGAGAAGGAATAGTTGTAGGGAGAGGTTGAGAGGATAGTTGTTTAGATGGAGAATAGGGAGTTGGTTGTCAGGGTTGAGAGGGTTCCTTAGGAGTAGATTTTCCATACCTAAGATAGGGATGTTTGGCAAGAGGAATTTTTGACTCAGAGATGGCAGAAACTGAATCAAATTAAGATGATCAAGATGTAGAAATAGATGGAGAGGACTAAGGAGAAGACTGAGGAGACTGGTGAGGAGAAGTGACAAGATATGGAGAGGTAGGAAGTGGAGAAGCATCTAAAGTGAGGTAAGGAGAGGATGTGAGGGTGAAGAATGAGTGGACCTAATGGGTGAGGTAGGTTTGGGTTCATGAATAGGAGAGGATGGAAAGAAGGTTTGGGCTGGTTTAGAGTGAGCTCTATTAGAATCAACCAAGGAAATCAATGTATCCAACATTTGATTCACTGAATTCTTAATCTTATTCTTCCTAAAGTTGATTGAGATTTCTAGCATAGTGAACCTAGCCTCAAGTTTCTGAAGAATGTAATGAGTTGGTGGAGGAAAGGAATGGGTTAGTCTAGGTGGAGATAGGGTGCTAATGTTGCTACAAGTTCTTCTCTCATAGCACTATCTTCTCTTATTACTTCTCTTCTTATTTCCTCTTCTATCAAAGGCTCTTCTTCTTCTCTGACATTTTCTCTCATTATTTCTCCTACCACAGAAGAGATAAGTTCTTGAATTGTTTCTATCTCTTCTTCTCTAACTGTGGAAACAACTTCTTCTCCACTTGTAGATTCTTGTTCAACTTTGATATTTTTTTCTCTTATTGCTTATTCTTTAGCAAGAACAATGGGTTCTTCTGCTCTTCCTATCTCTTGTTCTTCTCTAACTAGGGGGACACTTACTTCTTCTCCCTATAACACTCAGGGTGTTGAAAATGAGACAAATTTTAATAAAAATTTGTATTTGGACATTGTGCAATAATTTGAAGGATAATTATATGAATTGTATTTGAAATTTATTATGAGTTAAGTAAATTTATAAGAAAAATTATGATGAGTTAAGTTATTGAGTTAAATATTGATATGATCTTTAGTATTTGAAGGAGATTAATATGTATTTGAATGTGATATGATTATGTTAAAATGTCATTTTAATAAGGGGGTAAATACATGAGAAAAATTCAGGTCTAAAGTGGAAAAAACTCCACCAAAATTTGGACATCAAGTCAATGCCTTGACACAAGAAATTGATGCCATGGCATTGTTGCAGAAGAAGAGAATTTTGGGCATCCTACGAGAAGGATGTCATGGCATTGGAGTAGATGCCGCATCATTGTAACATAGGAATGGAAGATGGAAGATGGTGGGAAATGGAAGATAGTCTAGTTTTTGGCATTTGGAGGAAGCTTCTTGGAGTCTTGGGCTTGAATTTTTGTTCATGGATGGAAGCCATGTTTGGATTTTATAGATGATCTAAGAAGGATGAAAAGGCATAGGGCTGGAGAGATGTGGTTTGGAGCGAAAGGCTAGAGGAAAGTAGGCATTTGTTTCCATTGGATGACTAGACATAATGTATATTCCTTTTCTTTGAAATCTAAGCATGGTTGTTGAATGCATGGGGATTAGCCCATTTGTAAGAATTTGGACATGTATGTTTAACTAGGGATAGTAAATATCCCATATTTGTTTAAGATTGAGGTGGTTTGGTTTATTAGGGATACTAATTATCCCTTAGATTGGAATATTTGATTTTTGGTTTAGAGTAGATGTTTAATGTGAGGAATAGAGAAGATTCTGTTGTTGTATGTTTAATTTGAAGATTTGTTAGATATGAAATAATATGCATTTCTTTATGTGGTATTCATTGATGAATATATATATATATATATATATCCAATTGTGATTAGATATAATGATGGATATCAATTGTTTGATATGAAATGTACTATTTATAAATTAATTATTATTTATTACATTTGTCTACTTACTGAGTTGCCTAGACTCATGCCATCTTATTTATATCTTTAGTTGATAGGTCAATCAAAGGATTTTTAAGAAAGACTGAAGACTTTTGGATTATACGATTGAATATTGGGATTGGAGTCCCATTGTGGAAATTGTTTTAATGTGAAATGGTATAATCGTATAAAATTGTAATTGATGTATGAAAGAAATGGATTGGCATATCTTAGAAAATGATGTACAATATTGTAACAACATGATATGTTTTCCCTAAGGTGTAGTGTCATCATTGTGTGATACAAGCCCTGACTGTGGATAAAATGGGTCAGTTTAGATTATTATTTTATTTTTATTAATTGAATTATTATATTGATAAATTGTGTATATCAGGTGTGAATTTTAATATTTTTAGGGGAAACACTATTGAATTTTTAGTAGAAATATCATTAAAAAATTAGTAGATTGGGAGAGAAAATAATGAAATGTATAGGTATCTAATGGTTCAAATTATAATTCCTCGCAAGTGTATGGACATATAGTAAAATAGTGTGCAAATGCAAGGGTCAATCCCATAGAGAATGGCAAACCAACTTAATTAATCTTAGTTACTAAGTATACAAATAAATAGACTTGGAATAAGGTTTGGTATAATTTCAAACACTTAATAAACTAAAAGTAAATAAATAACTAAAGATAATGCAGAGAGATTAATATGATGAAGTCTAGAGATCCAATTTCACCACAAGATGATAACTCTTTGCCAATGGAATGTTAGATTTAATGCCTCACTTGGATTCATTCTTTCAAAGGTAAGATTATACCATTAGGTGTGCGGGTCTAAATTAAGTGCTTTCACTCAATCCAATTACCTATGGTGTCTAGTATAATTGAGGTGAAAACCCATTAAGTTCAAGAAAATAAGAACCAAAATAGAATCATTTCGCATATGGTGTGTACCTTAACTATCTATCCTTCTCATTCAAGGGAGCTCATGATTCAGCATATGGTATGTACCTTAACCACATTTGATAAATAATCTAACTCATAATATTGGTGATCAAGACATAAAATAAATTGAATCATTGCAAACAATGTCATGAATGAAACAAAATCATCTAGCATTAATAATATCCAACAATCAATAATAAAGAAAATCAAAAAGGGCTACATCTTCACCCTAGAAAATGGGATTTAGTTCACAATAGAAAATAAAACAACTCCCTGAGATAGGATGATAACAATGAAGAGCATCTTCTCTCTTTCGTCTTTCTTACTTGCAATCCCTTCTTCTTCTCCATAAGAAATCTCTTGAAAAACAACTCAAAACCTAGAGGAAAACTCCAAAGAATGAAAATGGGAAGAACTTTTGAAAACCCTAAGTTTTTGCTTAAAATGCCCAAAAATACGCAATTACAAAAAAGTCTACAAAATTGGTCCACCTCAGGCAGGGCTCCAACAGTGTCGGCTTGTTACCGGCCAGGTGGTCTGGTTCTGGCGCTGGTGGCACCAAGTGGGGGCTAGCAGCGGCGACTATTTGCCTTGGTTCGTGTCGTTTTTTCGCTTCATCTTTGTAGCTGCTTCCTTTCCAATCTTGAGCTTCTTTTTTTCTATTCTTTTTCTCTTCTTTTTCCCTCTTTAAGACACTTATAAAATTCAACAAATAAGCATTAAATTTATCTAAAAGAGACAAGGATTTGCAAATAAATAAGCTTAAACATGTGTAATATATGTGTATGAAATTCATTCATTAGTGTCCCAGAATGGGACCTGAGCACCCCCACCCTAAAAATGAGGAAGTTATAGTGGAAATAAAGGTAAATAGCCTAGGTCACACCTTAGAAGGCGGGGCATGACAGAATGGTATCGGAGCCCAATAACTTATCAATCCCGTATGATAAGTTTAAGTAGAGAGATGAGCTCAGAACCATGATGGCATTGGGTATTTGGAAGAAATATAAAATAACATGCTAATAAGAGTTTATGAATTTATAAGAATTATGGAAGAATATAAGAATAAAAGAGAAATGTCATTTGCATGTTAAAGGCGTGAGCTAGGGAATAAAGGCATTGATGAAGTGATGGAAATGATGCTGTGATGATCTAGATATGGTTTGATTCAGTATTTGATTAAGATGAGATGACCTATATGGTTGTATGCATATTGCTTGAATGTTTAGTGATGTTGATATGCATCTTGTTTAAACAAGATATGTGAGTTTGAATTGATGAAACTATAAAAGTTTCACAAATAAGTATTGGTAATTGAATTTAATTTTAGTCTGTTTAGTTAATTTATACTGGAATCATTGGATTCCTTTGGTCAAAATAGTTGTGTGGACTTGGATGGTTATTTGATTACTTTGATTGGACATAGTGTGCATATATATATATATATGATTCAGTAGTCTTGATTCTGAAAATGTGATTTGAATGCATTAACATGAGTGCCATGATTTAGAGTGATGAATTGACAAATGTTTATATAATAAGTGATATTATTGT
>JAYJMB010064758.1:0-25529 GCA_036873735.1 Pouteria campechiana
GTTATAAGGATGTTGTGTGGATGACTGGAGAAATATTGGAGTGTATAATTTTTACTTTTATGAATTATAATAAAAAATGTATCATAATATGTGATGAATGGTTGTACCTAGGTGGACAGCCCTATTTCAAGGGAGACTTTATTCCATTTTTTGTAGAAATTAGGTCAAAATATATATATATATATATGTATCAAAGCAACTCACCCAGGAGGTGGAAAAATCATGGTATAATTATGTGGATTTATGGTATAAAATGGAGTAACGGCCCTAGGAGGGTGGGGCATTGCAAGGGCCAATTGAGTTGGATGAGAAGCTGAGGAACTTGTGGCATTATGTGCTCAAGAAGTTTAAGATGACTCATCATTAAGGTAAGTAGACTTTGACTATTGAATGAATGGATAGGGATATAGAACATTTCATTGTTTGTTTCCAAGCATATATGTTTTGTTTGAGGATTTGGAACATCCCATATTTTCAAAGTTGATGGTTTGTGATATGGACATGTGATTGTTGGGGATAGAGAGTACCCCATGTTTTATGCAGAGTGATCTTTATTCTTGTGTATGGATGTCTGAATAAAAAGGATTGAAAATATCTAGGTGTTATATATAAATGAATAAATAAGATAGCTTGTGAAAGCTTGTTTGAATGGGGATAGTAAAGATCCCCTTGTATAGTGTAAGTTAATATATTGTAGATGATGGGGATGTATGGATTGTTGATTGATAAGGATAAGGATTATCCCATGAATTGAATATTAGATATGATAAATAAATAAACATATATATTGTTGCACTGGAAAGCATTCCATGAGTTGGATGTGAATAAGGGTATAAGGTTGTGCCTGAATGGCACGGTTATGAGGTTGTGCCTGAATGGCACAGGTACATTATGAGGTGCCTACATGTCAATGTATAATTCAATAATGATATAACTTGTGATATTATACTCCTAAATGACATAGGTGGTTTGCATTGACATGAATTGATGAATGTTGTGTTTTACGTCTCAAAATGAGATGTATTCATTGTATTGATGGGTGATTACATGTTATATTTAATACATGTTCTTGATTAGAACATATGGCTTGTGATTAATTATCATTTTCTGTATTCTGCCTACTTACTGAGTTGCCCAGATTCATGCCTTCTTATTCTATATCTTTAGCTAATAGGACTGGTAAAAAATTCTAACTGTGGGTTGGAATTAAGAAGCAAGGCTTGAAGATATTTTATTGCGGTATGATGCATTAAGTTTGTAATCCCATAATATATGTGTATGATTGTAATTAAGAGATATTGAATGATTTTAATTATAGTGTAATAAAAACATGGGCATGTCATAGTCAATTAATTATAATATTGTGAGCAGATTTGTATTAATCTTGTGGGATTTATCACCATCATGATACTGTTCCGGTCTTGGGCCGATAGTAGTGGGTATGAGTGAAAATTGTGGTTATTTTGTGATTTTGAAAATTATAGAATTCTATATTAATATATATTAAGTTTAAATGATTATATTTTATGGTATACTCTACCAGATTTTTGGCAGAGATTTTCCTTAGAAATAAGAAAATAGCAAGGTAAAGGTGAAACGCATAGGCCCCAAGGCGAGGTATTACAGATACATACCTTAACACAAGAGTTGGATAAATATTTGTGAGCAATAACCATATGTTGACCAAGAGTTTGTGGGATGCCTCTCTTTCGTTTATTAAAGGAGCCACCACTTTGAAACTTTGATGCTAAGGTTGCTTGGCGATGAGTAACATAGTGGAAGTGAGTCCTTGTAAATCTCCAAGGAAACCAATCAATGTATTTAAAACGGCTTATTTACCTAAGAATATAAATTCTACCTTGATAGAACTTTGGTTACTTTTAAGTGATTTAAATTTGTAATTAATTAAAACTTTTGTCAATCTAATATTCACGATCTTAGCTAAATAAGCATATTTAAGCACATTAGATAGATTAGATTTTATCTAATCATTAGGAAACCCAAAACAAAATATTCAGAGGAAGAGTGAAATGTTGAGTTTGCATCAAATTGTACATAAGGCTATGCTTAGACTAGAAAGAGAGTTTATTCGAAATACATAATTTTAAACTACTTTTTAGAGTGATATTATGCTTATATCATCATTAATAACTCTATTTTATTATCATTATATTCAATTATTTCTCTTTATTTTTTATTAAAAAATCTATTTATTTAGGGTCATCTTTACTACATTATTTGAAGCACTGGGTTCACCGTATTACCTAACAAAGGTCACGGCATTAGACATTTAGCATTAATCATTCAAGGAGGCTTCTATGATTCTTCTCAATTTCTTAATCAACATGAGTGTATTGAATGAAAGTCTACTCATCACCCGACCATGCTTTTTGGACGGGTTAGATCTAGGGATGCAACTTGGGTTAGGTTCAACCCGAACCCGACCCATCAAACCCGAATTTGAGCATTGTTGAAACTCACCTTTTCTCAATCCGAACTCAAAGAACCTAAGTTTAGCTCAAACCTGATTTAAAACTATCTGAACTAGGGTTGGGGTCAACTCGAGCCCGATTTTAACATAAATATTTTATATAAAAATATAAAAGTAGATTTTAACAATAATATGCATGCGTTCAAATAAATTCTATTGCATATGATAAATAATATAAAATACAAAAAATAATATAGTTCCAATGGGGTCCATAAAAAATGATATTAGACTAGAGCTACAAAATTCTTTCATTATCCAAAGTCTATCCTACGTGCCAACAGTCAAGCCCAAGACCAATCAGCTAAAAGAGATTTCAAGGTAAACAGGAAATGTTGCTCATAAGGTTATAGAAATATTAAACTCTCCAATGCTTTATACATCATGGTCCATCTAAAACAAAAATATTTGAAAGATTTTAGTGAGGTCCACTTTGTTAAATTACAACTATTTGATTATATGTCTGCATAACCTATATTATTTCTAAAATATAAAAAGTTATATATAAAATATAAAAATAACTAAAACTAGTTTGAAACATGAACGAACAATTTCAAAGATTAAATGATATATTCTTTTTTCATTTGGTTTGAAATATAAATAAGTAATTTAAATAATAATATTTCAATCAATCAAACTATTACTAGATTTTTATCAATCGAATTCAAACTCAAAACTCAACCGGAGCCTAATTTTCAAGGATAAGACTAGGGTTAAAGATTTATAAATAGAATTAGGGTTAAAATTAGGATTAAATTTAATAAATAGAGTTAAAATTATGAATGAAATGAGTTAGAAGATTTGTATAATATATCGCCTAAAGCCACACATGAGATACACTCGCATAATGGCATTCATGCGCGTATACTGTAGCACGCGTTAGCACGGCCTTCGTGGATGAATCTAATTGGCCGCGATCTTTCCCCCATTTCGTCGTCCGTTCCTCAAGGAAAGAGTCGTGAACCGGACATGACTCCAGTGCGTCGACACGAATGCAAATCGCCTATGATATTTTTACAAATCGACACCATTAATCTGGTAAAACTGTTACGAATTAGTGTCGTGATCAGATTTTATTGATATATAATTCTCATTTGAACACGTCGAGAGTTCTGAAGAACTGTTTAGACCGACGCACTCAAATAATTTTATGCACCCACATCCCATAAGAAATTGTTTTTGTGCTCCATTGATGCAAAAATTCGTTTGAATTTAATGGAGCTGTGAAAATTGTACCCCACGAAATCAACGAACCTGTTAATATACGTATACCGACGTGCTCTTGCTTAATACATTTCTTGACATTGGTTAGCGTCATTTGACTGAGCTTAACAAGACCATTTTCGGCCTATGAAATAATGATGGATCCTTCCGTCCGGCACGCGGTTTTGTATATCCCGTTTTTTTTTCTTGCTCGGGATAGCTGGCCCAATCCTCTGGTCATACTCTCATTTCTCCTCTCCTGTCCTCTCCAGTTCTTTGTATTTGGTCGTTGTTTTCTTCTGCTGCTGCTGTGGGAGGGAGAGGGGCGTTGCTTGTGGTTGTGTTGAGAATGGAGAAGATGAGGGGTTACTTCACCTTGGACAATCTGCCGCTGGGGTTCCGATTCAGACCAACGGATGAAGAGCTGATCAATCACTACCTCAAAGGCAAGATCAATGGTGTCACTTTCGACGTCGACGTCATCCCTGAAGTCGATGTCTGCAAATGCGAGCCTGAAGACTTACCCGGTATACTTCTCACCCTCTTCAGTACTGCCAATTCATTGTTTCTTTGTGTCGGATCATCATCTGCTTGCTGCAGTTTGGAAATCACCTCATTTTTTTCCTTAATATCATTATTATTGATCTGGTTGACTATCATTTGGAATATTATCATGGTGGCCATTCCCAATCCATGGTCTTGGCCTGTCTACGGTTAAATTGAGATGCTTAGGGTTGCGCCTTGTCAAATTGCTATACTCGGTGGGCCCCAGACCGCGCCTAGTGCTTTGATATCCATGTGTCTTTGAATGTTGCCCTTAAAGGAGGTCATCTTATTTTGTTTTACCTCAATTACATGCTCAACATTAGGGATTTTGTATAATCGTTCAACATTAGGGATTCTGTATAAAAGTTCACTTTTTAATTCCCATTTTAAGCTTCGAAAAGATGATGTTGGTATATTTTTTCACCAGATATCATTAAATATCATGCTATTTTGTGCCAGAATATACTGATGAGTCATGAATTTTCATGTAATTCGGTGATATTATTTGCAAACCTTCAAAATTTAACCATTAACCAAGGTTAAATAAATGGAGCTGAACTTATTTTACATGGCAATGAAAAGGGTCAATGGTATGCAACATTTCATTTACACTAAGCTAACATTGCTGGGTTTACACGGTATCCAAATACAACTCATTTTGTTTCTCTCGTAGGTTTTTTGTTTTTGTGTCTGTTTGGGTGTAGGTGTCTTTGGATGAGTGTCTTCAACACTAATGTTTTGACCTTCCAATTTTTTGTAGAAAAATCATGCATTAAGACAGATGACCCTGAGTGGTTCTTCTTCTCTCGCCGGGATCCGATAAGCAGCAAACGTTCGAACAGGGCAACAAGAACTGGTTACTGGAAACCAACGGGTAAGGATCGTGAGATCAAGTCCAAGTCGTCTGGAGTTCAACTGATCGGTATGAAGAAAACACTTGTTTTCCATAGAGGGCGTGCCCCAAAAGGTAAGGGCACTGGTTGGATTATTCATGAGTATCGACTAATTGAAGATGGGGTTAATGGAAAGAGATATGGACAGGTAATGAATTGTTTACTTTTGTTTATTTATTTATTTCCCATTGGAGGGGAATGGTGCCTTTCAATACCTTATGGGTGCATTTAGTTATATTGAATTAAATCCACTCGATTGTTGTTTCTGTTGAAGCTTGGGTATTAAGGATGACAATGCAGAAATTCTTGAAACATTTCAAGACAATTTTGGCGTGGAAAAGTATTGAAAATGATTCTTTACTCCTTTAAGGTTCTTTCAACCGCATATTGGTGTTTTAGAATTTCTGTATTACAGTTGTATATTTGTTTTTAAATATGAGAAACTCAATTTAATTTTAGTGTGCTAATCATGGGTAACTAGGTATTGAATAACTCATAGTCTGGCCTAAGAATAACTTTTGTTAGGTTAAGTATCATTGACACTTATATCAACCAGTTAGCCTCCAAAAATATGTGGATTGAATCTTTATCCTGTCTTACCTCACAACCCAATTTGCAGCTTTCCTATGAATTGTTATGATAATAGGCTTTGAGAAATGAAAGTTTTTTTTCCCATTATATGAAATCCTTAGCTAGTTTTGTCATTTATCAAGGCAGTTGTCGTTATTTCTGTGCCATAACTTCACCACCTGTCACATCTGAATGCTTCTGTTCACAGCAATCAGACTATCATCCAACACAATAGCCACTGTGTGGCCTGCATCAAAGAAGCTTCGTATCATGTGAATGGGCATTTACCAAGCATTCACCAACCAATCATTGGGATGCTAGCTTTAAATGTCATAAATGGCAAAGGGGATTTGCACTTTTGGCCTTAGGTAGCTAATAGGAGGGTAA
The DNA here is from genome assembly GCA_036873735.1 of Pouteria campechiana. Taxonomy (NCBI): domain Eukaryota; kingdom Viridiplantae; phylum Streptophyta; class Magnoliopsida; order Ericales; family Sapotaceae; genus Pouteria; species Pouteria campechiana. The sequence continues at coordinate 6,088 of JAYJMB010064758.1, forward strand.
GAGCATGACAAATTATGATCTGCGTGTGAGACTGACCCAACAATGTTGCAGGTAGAATGTAAATGGGAAAGATCATACCTCCACGCTATAGATTATATGCTTAATGGCCTACTTAAATACCTATCTGGACAACTCCAAAAATGTCATATCAATTCACACTAATGGGCAATAAAGATAAATTTCGCCAATTACTCATTTCAATGGCTGAAAATTCATCCATTAGCTGGTTTTTTCAGTTGCTTTTGCTGCACAGCCAAAATAAAAAAATGAGAAAAGCATTTTGTTTTTTATCAGGTAGGTGTGAACTAATGTTATCAGAACCCGACCGATGATTGAACCGGTTAGGCATCCAATTCATGGTCCAACCAACTAACTGGCCAATTCAACTGGTTGAACCAGTTTTCTTTTTTTTTTTTTTGAAAAAAATAAAATAATACAACATAATTTTAAAAAATATAAACCATGGATCTTAATCTAAATATATAGATCTTTTGTATAATAATATACTATTTAATTCATCCTTTTATTTTACTAATAATATTTAAATAATTTTTTCTTTACTATTGGACTGAACCGGGCTAGACCGAACTGGTCAACTGACTGGTTCACCGTTGAAATGGTCTGAACAGCCAGTCTGGTCCGGTTTTGATAACACTGGTGTGAACTCATAAATGGTCATCCATTGGCCATTATCTAGTGAAAGAAGATGCCCATGCTTCAATTAGTGCTTACAAAAATATCATTCGCTATCATCATTTAAAGCCCTTAACCCAACTAATGGGGCTGGCTTTGTGAATTCTGATTTGCTAGTTAACCCTTAGGATTAGGCAAGTAAAAAAGCCCCATCTATGGTATTATCATCTCATTTAATGTTCTTTTAAGCCTTTCCTTGTCCTTAATCAATTTCCCCTGCTTCATTGGAGTCATTTGGTCTTTCTTTTTTTGCCTGCAATTGAACTAGTCAATGTACTCTTGATCATTTGATCACCTATTCTGTGTATGCATCAGCTACTTCATAGGAGATTTGATGTAGGATAGGATGCCAAAGTCAATGAAAAGGGGGTAGACTTTGGAAAAAAGGGATAGATCCTCTCAATAAGGGTAAGAAGAGATGAAAGGGAAGAAACAAATAGATAATATAGGAGAGAATCAGAAGCTAGAAGTTTCATAAACTTTCAAACCAATAATGCGTCAACTGTAAAACTTTCAACCCTAACACAAAGCAACCGTATTTATAGAAGATAAAAGAAAACTCTAACGTAACCCTAATGTGTTGCGTATAAACAAAATCCTAGATAAAATTGGTGAATGTTTGTGTTTGGGCTTGTATTTGGTTGAAAGCTTGAATTTGGGCTTTAAATATTTGCATATGAGCATTAAAGGATTCAAACATTTCTTTTTGTTTTTTGATATGGTTTCCAATTTCAAAGCAATTTCAGTGTTGGTTATCATAGTTTTCCAAAATTTTTGATTTTTTTTTGAAAAATGGCTTTATTTCGAAATTTTAGAAAACAGCGATCTTTCTGAAATTTTAGAAAAAGAGGGCTGTTTTTGCATCTAAAGGGTAGTTTTGTAAATTTCAGAAAACAGTGTAGGTGCTACAAATTTGAAAAGATCAGAGTCTGTTTTGTAATTTGAAAAAAACTTCAGGGACACTTTTGTAAAACTTCAGAAATTTAGGGGTTCTATGCAGAAGTTCAAACGGTCAGGAGCTGTCGGTAAAGTTCCAAAAGCAAAGACACCTGTTTGTAAAAATCCAGGAATACTGGACTGAATTTTTTTGGAAGAAAGATGATTTGAAAGTTCAAAACTGAGTGGTGTTTCCATTTTTTTTTCCGTTTAAATTAGGTCTGTTTGGAAACAGAAAAAGGAAAAAAAAATCAGTTGTTAGTTCTCACACCGTCAATAATGGCTGTTGTTAGGCACTGGCAATGGTTGAAGATGGAGCAGCATCTTGAAAAGAACCAATTTGAGCACCGTCCGATGGGTCCAAAAACTTGTAGATGTGTGCAGATGGTGTGAGATGGAACCCTTCTTCTACTTCTTCTTCTTCTTTTTCTTCTTCTTCTTCTTCTTCTTTCAAGAGAGGTGAGTTTTGTTGTCTCCTTCATCAGGAGCAACAAAAAGATTCTTTGAGGTTTCAAATCTGTTCAATAGCAATGAAGAAATGACACATAATGCTGACGGAGAAGAAAACCCAAAAGCATTCACTTTTCGTTCCCCTTGCACACGGTCATGCCTTCTTTGGTGGATGAAAATCCAAAACGAATCTGACTGCCACCAGAACGAATCTAGCAGCTTTCTTCACAATGGTAGCAATGTTTTGAGTACTGTAATTTCTGGAAGTGTTGTAGCAATCAAATCTGAAATTGTACAGCAACTATTCAAATTAGCAGTACCAAAAAATGATGTCCAATATTCGCAAGCAGATGATGTGCACAAGGAATCTGCCACTTCTGATACAAGTGGACAAATTGCAGTTGAGATGACTTAGTGGCAGCGTGTGATGGTAGATAGTGTGATGAATGCTGTCAACAGAAACTGGATGCTAAGATGTCAATCTTGAATGAAATTTAAGATTTGCTCCAATACCAAATTGGTGTAGCACAAAATGTTTTAAACCAATGAAAAGTGGAAAGACTTTGAAAGAAAGAGTTAGATCCTCTCAATAGGAGTAAGACATAACGAAAGGTAAGAAACAAGTAGACAACTTAGGAGAACGACTCAGAAAGAAACAGAAGTAAGAAATTTCATAAACTCTTATATCAATAACTCATCAACTATAAAGTTGCCAACCATATTACAAAGCAACCTTATTTATAGAAGATAAAAGAAAATCATAACACAACCCTAATGCATTGTGTATAAATAAAATCCTAGATAAAATAAATAAAATATCAATCTAAACCATCTATCAAGTTGTTTTGATCACTTAAGGCATACATTAAATCCCCCAAAATAATTAATATCTTGTAAACAAAACATCAAATAAAACATCCCTAAAAATAAATTACCCTGATTTAAGTGCAAAGCCTAATCATGTTCTGCATCAAGTTTATATTTAATGTTATTTTTTCTAATTTTCTAATCCATTGCATTTTCCTCATCTTTGTAGCACATTTTATTCATGCTACTTTCTTCAAACATCTCCTGCATAGCATGCTGGTCAAATAACTATACTGTTCCCCCCCTGAGCCAGTAGATATATGTTGGACTAAAAAAACATTCCATTAAAGCCTCGTGACTTTGTCAACTGATTCTACCAAAAACAACCTCATGGATCTTCTTATCCTCTTGAATGACAGGGGCAAAAAAAGTACAAGTAGAGTCCTTCATTCAGAGATTTAGACTGTTGATCAAATGAGAGCAACAGATAACTGTGACTGCGAATTTTTTTTTTTATAAGAAAATGGCTAGAGATCCATGGTCATTGTGAAAAATTTGCTGATTGGAAAATTGATTAGAGGGTGGTATGCAACCATACCCTGGATGCATTTGGTAGGATCCTCTCTCCCCTGTGTGGACCATCAGATCAAGGGTCTGTTATGTAGGATTGCAGGGGGTTCAACTAATTTGAGATTTAGATTTTTACCCCTTTAGTATGTGAAAGAATAGATAGAAGATTGGAAGATATTATAACTTTTTTGACATCCCATCTTCCTTTCTTTTATTGTCTACACAAGTTTACCCACATTTTGGACCTTTCCCTTGCCTGCACTGCATCAGTCTGGATCACCAAACCATGGACTGTGCTGTGTACTTGCAGGTTTCATTAGGATGGCATAAAAATTCAGATGTGGCAACTTATGAAATTAGTTTTTTCATGTCCCTTTTTTCTGGTAGTTGCCTGCTTAAAAAGAAAAATAGCACAGAACTGTGGTACTTGTGTGTTTCCCCATCTGTTAAGCAAATTCATTCCTGCTCAGGTTCCTAATATTTCCATCTTATGTTTTCATTTTTATTTCTTTCTCCACTTATTGTAGGCTGCCTTTGTTCTCTGCCGCCTATTTAAAGGGGCTGATAAGAAAGTCAGAAATTCAAACTGCAATGACATGGATGAGAGTTATTTATTTCCTGCCACAAACACTCCATCTCCAGACAAAACACAAGATGCTGGAGATAGCATAGATCGGATCCAAAGGCCATTAAACCCAGGGATTCTGGCACCTGATAAGCAAGAAGACTCGCAGTGGCATCAGTCAGTTGATGATGAGCTGCAGGCAGAATTTGACCGCTGGCTTGCAGAGGAAGAAGACAGTGGGATGTCTGTCCTTCCTGCATTTGAAGAGAGTCAACATGATCACATGTTGTCTGCTGCGCAAGATCAGAATGCTGAAGTAGCAGTGACAGAGGTGAGAAAATCATTTGTTCTGGTATTTGTATGGTTTTACCTTCTGAAGAAATTGTAGTAATCTTTTCATTTTCTACTTGTCTTTCATTTCTTATAGAGTTCACCACATGCTTGTTGGAAAACAAATGATTTCACTGGATACATTCACCATCAATTCTTCCCAAATTGGTGTGAGCAACTATATTCGTCCCATCATTTCTTTAGTGGTGATTTCTCACATTCACTATAGCCAATGATACACATGTAAATCAGACCATGAAAGTCATTGTTTTTTTATTGGTGGGGCATCTCTTGATGGCCACAACTATCATCTATCCACTGGTTGCCATAAAATAAAGAAATTTGTCGTGCCAATGTCAAAAGCTCAAAATGGTCCTATGGACAAGGTTTAACAGTCTGAAAATTGGACAGTCTTTATCAATAAATAAAAAAAAAGCAGAAATGTTGGAGAAAAGCACGGCGGTTCCGCATGCAGAAACTTTATTCCGGGGCAGTATGGTGGAAAAACCATGTAGGCCTATATTTCCACTACTTCGATACCAATTTAGTATGTAATCTAGGAACTCAAGCTACTCCATTCTTGCCATTTTGTCTTTTTCAATTGTCATTTTGTTTAATTGACTTCAGGTGGACAAACCGCTGGAAGCTTTGGAAGCAGACTCTTCAGGCACAAAACTGATGAATGACTACCAGATGATGCTTTTGGATCTCCCCTTCGATGATGGATTCACAGATCCACAATATGCATGTTTTCAGGCTTCCATGGTTGAAAAGGATGGATCTTCTCCTTTGATCAGGGAATGGTTCGATGCAGCTTTATCAGATAATTCTGAAGAGAATTTCTTAATAAACTCAACTGTGCAGGAGAATTTATACCCTGTGCAAGACATCAATCAAGGGGATTTCATGCCTCCTGTTAATATGATTCAACATTCCGGTCCATTTTCCATTAATTGCTTGACTAGAGCAGATCCATGGGAATCAGAGCTGGATTCGAGTGGGGAGGACTCAAAGAAAAGTTTTCGAATGCGACCTGCACGTGGGCCCCGAGCAACACCACTTGTTGGTTTTGTGCCAGAACCAGTGAACATCACAGTGACTTATGGCAACAAGACCGGATCCTCTTTTAGGAAGATGAGCACTCATCAGAATGAATATCCTGGGCCATATGTTTCATCTGCACCTTATATGTGCAAGAGCAAAAAAGATGCATCCCATCAGAGAAGTACAGATGACAGCAGAGCCCATCTTCACAGAAGTGGAATAAAGATAAGGTCTCGGAAATTGCAGCATGTGGCATCCTCACACAGATCCACACGAGGTGAAGCTCCTAGAAGGATTCATATACGGATGAGATTTCATAGGCAGAAGTCTAGAAATGCAAGTGAATCAAGCAGTAACAAAAAAGAAAATGAGATCAAAGCAGCAATGCATAAGGTGAGAATTCATTTTGTCATTAATGTTTTAAGGGAAACTGGAAAGTTTGTTGTTGTTATTGGCTGTCTAAATCCTGTTAAATGCCATGTGCTGCAGGCCAGGAGAAATTTCCGGGATGCTTACATCAAGGGGAAAGAAGCAATCGGGCCTGCTTGTGCTGATAAACTTGAAACCTTACATCACCAGGGTATCATCTGTGAGAATAAATAAATAAATAAATGAAATCTGTAACTGCTCAGTTCATGTGCTAATTATTTGATTTCATGGTTCGTTGTCTATTGTATTCGTTGGTTTTGCAGTGAGAGAATTGTCAGCTTCAAAGCTTCGGAAGCTAGCCCGCGAAACAGCTCATAATCTTGCAAATGAGTTTCAAAGGAAAGTATCCATTATCATTTCAGAAAGGAGTGGCAAAGAAAATTCTCCTGAGAAAAACTTGAAGCCCCAAGGTGCAAATCGTGAAACTGGGGATAGGTGGTCTAGCACAGGTCATGTTGGCCTTTCAGAGATAAAACAAGAACATACAAGTTGGAACAGATCCAGAACTGGACCAGTCTCAAAGCTGATGGTGGGAAACGATGCTTACAAGAAATCAGAAACAGGCAAGAACAAATCTGATTGTGACCGACCCCCAGCCAAACTTAATCAAAGGGTTGAAAAGAAGCTTGGTATCTTTGAAAAGCGCAGACACAGACACAGGTTCAGGAAAGTTAAGCTGGAGAAAGAGTTGTGACCTCCATTGAGTTTAGTTTGCTAAATAAATCTGCTGCTCATTTTGGAGTTCGATTTAAGATGCATGCCACAACTGCTGCAAAGTTTATTGTTCTTATTGGTGACAGAAGATGGCATGGTTTTGTCGCATATATTTGTACCTTGTGAGGGAACCAACACTGTTTGAACTATACTAGAGTAGGCGTTGTGAAGATCATTTGTAAAGTTTGGGTACATGTATAGATGCTATTGTAATATTTAAGAGTAAATGATATTTTGCAGGATAAAATTCTCCTTTTATATGATTCAGTGAAACATTAGTTTTTCCCCCCCTTATTTCTTGGCTCTAAGATGAGACGATACATCTTTATAATTTTCCCTTGCTTCCATGATTTCTCTGGTTATACCAATCATCTGATGTTCTGTTTGAGTATGCACAAATTTAGGGGAGAGAATGATGCGGAGGGACGCTGCGGTAATTTTTCGGTTCCGACTGATATTTCTGCCTTTCCATCCGTGATTTTGATCATCATGTCTTCAGTGTTTCCTTGGTTTGTATGTCACGTTTTGTATTTCTTTCCTGTGGCAGTAGTGAGGATCCAACTCGTGTCAGGTTGGTTTAGGTTTAGGTCAACCCATTCCTAATCCAAATGGTAAAAACTTACGAGACCCACGCACTAGCCTACTGCGCTACCACTCCTTAATATTTACTTTTATTTTTACGAAAACAACAACTAAATCAGTTACCAAACACAGCATTCACTTCCACGGCAGTCCAATTGAGTGCCTGTCGCCCGTCGCGCATCTCAATCGCATCATAAATACTCTAAAAAGTTCAAATACTGTCATGATCTTACCTACGATATCTTTTGAAATTCTTAGCTCTAATCATAATGTCACCGTCCTATCCTTATAAATTGGACAGCTAATCGGAATCATTCTACTTGCTTAATTACTAGCAACTTACCTTTGATACCCTTTGGAATTCTTAGCTCCGGCCATTTTAGACTACTCATCATTCAACCATACCCTGCTACAAGCCCTCAATAGGACCAGTACTTTAAGCGAATGGTATGCCGAGAGACGTGAAGCGGCGTACTTAAACTCAGCACAGCCCGTGATTTCACGTTACAACCATTGCATAACAACATTAACGGCCCCTCTCCAGTACCCGTAAACAATAGAAATAAAGAAAAAGAAAAAAAGAAAAAAAAGGAAGATAAGAGTGCCGCATTTTAGAATTACTTTGAGCAAAATTCATTTTTCTTGCAAGTATTAAACCCTTAGAATAATTTGACATATATAGGACCAACTAAAAATGAGATGCACTTAATTCTTTTTCCTTTGGTTGCCTGATGAAAATAGAAACACGATGTAAAGAAAATGCTCTGCAACTGAATCACATAAAAAACTCCTCCAAGTCCATGTCGACCATGGAACTAGAAAGTCAGATAAAAGAACAAGAAACATTACAACAGCTGTCATATAGACGCTGTAATTCATTCAACTCCTCCAAACAGCTGTCATATAGACGCTGTAATTCATTCAACTCCAAAACGTCCCCAGCAGACGGTAAGGGCGGCCATTGAAGAGAGATGATGCTGAAAGGCTAGTAGCGGCCAGACATCAATAGCCCTGATGGAAAAACAAATGGCTTGAACTGTTTATGTCACCTGCAAAATGGACAAAAACATGCAATCCATTGGTCAAGGCAAATATGGTTCAATGCAGAATTGAACACCCCTAGCATTCATTTCAAGGAAGCAGCCTTCAAATTTCAGCTGTGGTTCAGTTAACATCCGACTTGAAAGAAATGCAACTGCAATTTGGATACCAGAAATCAGTTTAAAATGAAAATTGACATTTAGACGTTCCACTTTCTTAGACAAATGATTGAATTTCATTTTATGTAACCTTTCTCCATCAAAGCCTTGCTAAACCATTGATCTTGAAGCAGTAGGCAAAATAATAAGAGAAGCTTACTAATCAGATTGATTGTCCACTAACTGAACATGCTAAATTTAAGTTCCCCAAAAACATATCACAGTTTGGGGTGTTCTAATATGGGTGGGTTAGTAGGCATATGAATGAATAGGAGCCAGAAGGCTTACCCCAGATTGTAGAGATAATGGTACTGTTATGAAAATGATTGGAGACTTGCCATGTTTGCCATTTGCTGATGCGTTGCTCTTTATTATTCACTTTATTAAGTGGCTCATGAATAATATATTATTACTCTTCAGGGCAACTAGGAATCGGAGAAAAGGAATTAGAAAATATTGGATCTGCAAAGTTTTATTTCCCCAAATTTATAATTGGCAGGCTGGAAAACAACATAAAATAGTTCATGGGAGGACAGGTTGTCAGCTGGTTATTTCAAGAGTAACCTGGTATTATGGATAGCAATCATCAACATGTTTTGTGACTTAGTCCAAAACAAAGTTCAAAGATCTAGGTGAACTAATTGTAATTGATGCTGAAAGTGTGGACCACTTATTCCAGAGTGCAAGTACTGGAACAATTTCAAAACTTGTGATTGTTAGGTTCTCTGGATAAGATCTTTTAGTTTTAGAACAAACATAGTAAAATTCTTCTATAAAAAAAATTGGTACCTCTTATTTCTTTCAGTCCAAATTTACAGACAGACAAATGTGTTCATTAATAGAAAAACTGATTTTACTGTCCTACATCAGAAGCTTACAAGGTTAGACTAGAATGATTGAGTGAGATGGTTTTCTTTTGTTATCTTATGAAATGTTAATCAATTTCTTTTATTCAGAGAAAATAGAAAATCCATGGTATCATCAGACAAGAATCACTAGAACTACAAAACAATGCCCCAAGAAATGTAGAGTCATTTAGTGCACAGAAAAATGGATTTTGCTTACATTGCATTTTTTAAGTACAAAATATATAGCCTGAGAAATGTTTTATATTGGGAGGCAAAAGATTGAATCCAGCAAATCAAACACCATGACTAGATAATGGGAGAGATCTCAACCAGAGTTTTTGAATCCTCATCCTCAATGGTACAGAGCTTCAGTAGAACATTTTATAAAGAGAAGATACAGAAGGTTATCTTCTCAGCAGTGAATGCAGTTGCTAAGGCCTACACTATATTTGATTTGGACCCATCTCCTGAACCAAAGGTGATATCAACTAAACATATGTTACACTTTGAAGGCCAGTGCTTGCCTATTTGCCCATCATACCAGAGGAATCCTAGAATATATCTGAAAGTCCGACTAGTGATAATGCTGCTGGTCAAGGGCCATCCTTCAGCTTAGCTAAGACCTCAAAAGATGCTAGACTAACTGAGCACAAAGGTCATTAGCATATTGAATAGGATGTTGCTTTTCTAACATGAACATAAAACTTTCACCCTCTTTTCAAAATCAGGAGGGAAAAGTTGAATTTTCAAGATTTCTCAACAGTTAACTAAAAATATTAAATCCAAAGTAGGCAATGTCAATGGTTAGAAGAGGATTGTATATGACACTATCAATTATTAGCAGACTGTAACAGGTTTATTCCACATGGGCCCAAGAAGATAAGACATTTGACCATTTGGGATAAAAAATCACAAGCCATCTTTGGAAGAGAATCCAAATACACAGATGCCCATCAACAGATACCATTCATCAGGTTCATCAAATTACTGTAAAAAAGATTGATCACACAGAAAAACTCAAAGTCTGATTCTGCAGTTACCCTATATTCAAGCCAGGACATCTAGACCATGCAGCCTGCCTGATTGACAGCTTAGACCTTGTACCAATGTGGCATGTTGACACATGTGGCCTGTGTAAACTGTAGATTGAAGTAGTTTATCTATCATGTGCATAAATGCAGACTAAGAAAACATCACCAAAGTACAGAAGAAGGTTCTCTGGATACTAAGAAAGGTAAATGTACATGTCATGTCAAATGGTCAACACTCTACATAAAGAATTTTGGAGCAGCTTTGACCATCAATAGCTAAGGCATTGGTAGCAGATTTAGCATCCACAGGCAAAAAGCCTAAAGTTAGAATAGCAACAGCATTTTTGTGCTTCTTAATCAAGTAAACAATTGTGGAACTGTTAGAGAAAACAATGACCATAATGCTGCATGCTTGCATTGGATGCCTTTCGGAATAATGGTAAACAATAATGGGTTGAGTGATTACCTCCTGACTCCTATTCTCTGACCACCAAAGAACATAGACAACAACGATCCTGAAAGGACACTGTTACCTCATCAATGTATGCCATAGCCATGATGGAGGAGAACATCTGCTATTGCAGTCCTTGCAACATTGCATAATATCTCTGGGTTGCTACCTGCTATGGGCTTGTGAATGACTACTTTCACAGATCCCATATTCAGTATATTCTCCCTTCCTGGAGGCATCAGGTTGCCTGTTCCCATAAGAGTAATTGGTACAACTGGTACGCCTGTCTTCACTGCAACACTAAATGCACCTTTCTATCCATATTGTGGACAAGTTTAGAGTCAGAAACCTATAAATAGAACAATAAAGTGAACTTCAAGTTTTTGTATTTTTCCATCTTCCTAAATGGAAATGTACAACCTCTGATTTATTCTCACCTTAAAAGCACCCAATTTCCCATCTTTACTACGGGTTCCCTCTGGAAAGAAAAAGACAGAAGCCCCCTTTCTCACCAGATCCATGCATCGCTTTAGACAGTCCTACATTTGATAAAACCATGCCAACTAAGTACAAATATTTACATTCTAATCAACAAAAAAAAATGGGAGGAAAGAAAAATACCAGCTGACTTCTGCTATCCATTCGCCGCAATGGAATGAGACCCATAAGAAACATAGCCCATCCAATGATTGGAATGACAAAAATCCCTGTCTTGCTAATGAATTTAAAGGTTCTTCCAAGAGTCAGAAGAGTATAAATGTCCAAAAAACTCTGATGATTTGAAACATACACAGCTGGGGTTTCTGAGGGAGGCAAATTTTCCAATCCCTCAAATTTGACTCTGAAGAATGGAGAAACGGTCAAGCTCGCCCATATTTTTCCAATGACATGATGTGCTTTCCGTTTGTACCGATCAAATAACAATACAAATGGATGGGAAGCCAACATTACTATGAATAGAAAGATTGCAACGAAGGCAGTTGCAGCATAAAATGCAACTCCTCTTAGCTTTGAACCCCACTCAGATTCTGCTAGGAAAAATGAAATCCCAATGACGAAAGGGTAGAAACAAAGAAGATAAAGAAAAGCAAATGAGAAATATAGGGTCCTGCTCATCAATGACTCATTTTTCTCTTCTTATTCCTTCTTCTTTTTGTTTTGGTTTTTTTTTTTTTTTTTGGGGGCATTTCATCATAGAACTTGAACATGTGGGACCCATGGTATGATGATCCAGCATGTTAATCTGGGGCCCAGCTGTAGGCAGGGAACATCCACAATGTTGTCTGTACATGGATGCATCACCAAAACAGTGGCCTACCAGAGTTTGGGAGAAAAAACAGCAATAGTCCATGTTCAATTTAACCTAAAGATAATGCCTTTATTAAAGGGATGAAATCATTGAAGCTTAATACTTCATCTGGATCAGGAATGCCTCACTCAGAAACATACTAATTTGATATGGTTTTCGATAATATCATTTTCAGTAATAGCTCAAAGCTGGTTAAGCCAACTCCCATTTGGTGGTGAACAGTATCTATACAGTAATCGTCTTTTAATCCTTGGCTAAGATCTTCCAATCAAGAATACTTAGTGAATCCCATCAATGGCAAGGCCCATGAGAGGAGGGTTATGGATATCCAAACCAGGGCCCCCACATACCGAGAAAACCAGCACAGTATATTTAGTCAGATCCTAGATAATTCTCTAATTAAAAAAAAATCAATATGGGTATTTTAGGAAGAACCTGGTAATGGGTACTCAGCATCAGTAGAACCAGCTCCAACAAGCTCAGATCTCACCACGGGATTTCTACGCGTCAAAAGCTGTTCTAGTAGAGTATGATATGCTCTATGTTTCAAATTCAATGGAAACTCTGCCAAAAACATTTAAAATCCATAAATGGTGGGAAAGCTGAATTCTCAGAAACTGGAATTTTGAGGATCCCTCTGGAATGATGCAAAACAAAGAAATGCATTCCTACGGTAGTATCTCTACATCCCAAATACCTTTTGCTGCAGACGGACGTTAGTATACGATGTCAGTTCCAAACGCAATTGCAATTCTGCAATAGAAATGGAAAATCTCCGCTAAAAAAGAGCGGAAAATGTAACATGAGAAAGGAGCATTTGGGAATACCTGTTAATGAGCAAGCAGCATAAAAAAAACTACTTCCAGAAGCATTTCTATGCATCGAATGTTGTCTATACGTAGTAACCAAAGAATACAGTCGGAACGCAAGGAATCGACTGCAATTCTTCTTTGGAAATCGGCAGATGATACCCGGAACATCTGTAAAACGACAGGAAACCCGAATTTGGTAATCTGAAATCTCTCGTACTTCTATAGAATTTGTAAATGGAAGAAAGGGAACTACGCTTACGGTTAAAGGACAAACAGGTTCTGTGAAGCGAATTGAGAGGCGTTTGACGAAGAGAGAAGGAAAAGGATTCCATGTCTGGAAAATTCCAGGGAAGATAAGAGAGAGTAAAGGGTATTTTGGGGGAAGGAGAAGGGAAAAATCGTTGTTTGAGCATATATCCTTTGCTTGAGAATACTGCTTTCTGTATTGTAAATGGAGCTCTTAGAAGAGAGGAAATGCTGGCTTTTGGAGCTTCAGGGTTCAAAGCTTGTTTGTTTTCTAACAAATAATTAGCTACAGCCATTCTTTAGTAATAGAGTTGCAACCGGCTCAGGGTCAAACCGTGACCCGGCCAATCTAAGCCATTTATTGCCGGGTTAGAGTTGGATTAATATGAAAAATGGGCTGGAAATCGAATTGAACACAATACGAACAACTAGATGGGTTGGTCATGGGTTGGGGTTGTCCAACCCATCAACCCAACCCGTCAAGTAGCCTGGTTCACAACCCAAATTATATGTGTTGTTTATACTTCGATGATTATATTTAAATTTTTAGTTTAATTTCTCTTTAGCTAATAAAAATATATAATAGTTTGATTTGAATCAACTTTAGTATGTTGATAAATTTTTAATTAATTTGATTATTTATGCCTTTATGTAACTTAACACATTTCTAACCCATCTACAACCCAAACAGTCAACCTATGGTCAACCCATAATCCAACCCAAAATTTATGAACGAGTTAGAGTTAGGAATAAAGTTATAGCAAATGGGTTGAAAATGGATTCGGGTTAAGATTTGGAAAATCAGTTAGGGTTAGGTTTGCATCTAACCCAGTATAACCTAACTTGATTGCGCCCCTATCCTCTATCGTTCAAAAAGTTGTAGAGTATTCAATCCATATAAATTGTAGAAGAGTTTGTTTTTCAAAAAACAAATCTTCTTTTTCTATTTTATAATTTTTTAATTTATATACTTATTTTTAAATTTTACATATCAAACTCTATGATTTTAATATTCTTTAGAATAAGGTTAATGCATTAGATTTGGGTTTCATTTATTTTCATAATTTTTAAAGACTTTTTTGGAATTTGAATATATAATTATTTTGAAAATTTGACGTATGCCTTAAGTCATTAAAATAAATATATCAGGATTAAATTAGGATTTTATTTACTTTATTTAACACTTATTTTTATATAATTAAATTAGAATTTTATTTTATATATAGAGTTTTTCTTTTATAAATAGCATAGTATTGAATTAGTTTTTCATATTAAGTTGACAATTTGAGAGAAAAATGATTTTGATTTTCCACTATTTACCAATTTAATCATATCTTCTTTAAAGTTATCTTTTTTTTTCATTCTTTTCTCCTTATTCTCCCAAGAGTATCCTTCCTCTCTCTCCTAGTATCTTTCCTTTCTTTTCCTATGCCAATTTGAAATCAAATCTAAAAGTTTAGTATTAATTTACATGCCTATTACCATCTTGAGTTGCATTCCTTCGTCTTCAACATCACCCACAATCAATTAAGCGTGTACACACAAGTAGTTTTCTTAAAAAGCTTTAAATGCTTCATCGAGTTCTAGATGATCTTCTTTATCTCTGGTCACCTTCATTGCATACCATCATCCAATGAAAAGATTTTCAACAAAGTTGGCGCTCTCTAAGAATATCCCCTTAACCGAAGTCTAATAAACCAATAACATCTCCCTCAAGCTCAACCAAATGTGACATTAACACTCACAAGATAGGTGTTGGGTATTATCACATAGAAAAATAAATATGTTGGTTCTGTATTATGGCTTAAGTAAACAAAGTTAACAAAAGTACATCGAATAAACCAAATGATAAATTACTCAAACAAAATGAAAGACAGAGAAATTATAGAGGTTTGGTAAATCCTACTTACTCCGCTCTTTAAGTCAAATTTCCTAACTTAGGTTCCACTAGTCAACTTAATTTCAAAATTACAAGCAGTAAAATTTCTCTATTTTCTGAATTTACAATTGTAGGTGTTTATATAGTTGAATCACTTACACTTGCTACAATGATTCAAACTATCTCTTAGTTTATAATTCAAATAAAGGTACAATAAATACAAAAAAGGAATAAACAAAATTTAGCTTACAACCAATTTGACATACAAATAACTTTTGGGCTTTAATGAACTCCATAACCTTTGAGTCAATCACGATCACCTGCAAAACAGAGTTTAGCACAAAATCCAATTCACTATAGATCTAAGCCATTTTAATTCACTCTTTTTCACTCACTTAGATC
The DNA here is from genome assembly GCA_036873735.1 of Pouteria campechiana. NCBI lineage: Eukaryota > Viridiplantae > Streptophyta > Magnoliopsida > Ericales > Sapotaceae > Pouteria > Pouteria campechiana. The sequence continues at coordinate 21,385 of JAYJMB010064758.1, forward strand.
TGTCTTTCTTTACACAAACTTCCATTTTACAACTCATCAACCACTAGGTGAGTCTCTCTTAAAGAAGTTGAAGAACAAATCAACAAGGAATAAAAATTGGAACTACACAACTGTCTATAATATATGAAAACCATCAACATTTTCTAGAAATCGGTCAACTTTTTTCCTTTATAAAAAATCCCTTGAGGTTTAATTTTATCGGATTTGCCCTAGACTGGTAATCAGTTGAAGTTTAACTTTATTGGTTTTAAATTCATCAAGGTTCAACTTCTTTGGATTTGTTCATAACTGGTAATTAGTCGATGTTCAACTTTGATTGATTCAAATCCATTGAGGTTTGTAAGCTCAGACCACAAAAAATGTCAACGGATTAGAAAATCCATCGATGTTTTAACTTAACCTAAAATAAATCCTTTTTGAACAAACCATTCCACAACTTATTTAAGCATTTCACCATTCATCCATCACATAAACAAACAAACCACACATATAAGCCATTCAATCACATTTTGATTTCCCATTTTGGAACTCAATTAACATTTCAACTTCACATGTCACCTACATTTTAAACACTCAACACCTGTAATGAATTACATCAAATCCTGCAAGTGTTAAATTATTCACATTATTTCATTTCTACATTCTCAATATATCAAGTTATCTAGGTTTGTTCATCATAAAAATAGGAAACAAGAATCAAACAATTCTCCCCTTTAGATGATGACAAAATAAAAAATGGATTAACTTAAAATGTCAATATCCTCCCCCTATTAAAAAGCTCTAAGTATCTCCCCATTTTTATCATAACTAACAAGAGTAAAAAAATACCAAAGGAATATTGTAATACATGGGGTGTAAATTCTTGGGTAAGGATGTATTGAAATACATTGTAATTTTTTTTAGTGAAAATTTCAGTACATCATGTAAGAGAATGAATTGTGAATTTGTGATTGGATATGATTTGGACTTGAGGAAAATTCTTGTGTATTTTGATAATACATAAAAAGATGACTAAATAATTTTTTTATGTTAGGATTGTATGGGAAAAGGTTATAGTGTAAATATATGAGAAAATGAATGAAATAAGATGGGGAAAAATAAAGAAAAGTGAAAGAATAATTGGGTAGCTGGGTTTGGTGCCATGAACCCAAAATCGGCATTGCGATGCCACTTTGAAAATAGGCACGGAGCGAGGATAGCAAAATTGATGTCGTGACATCAGATCAAAAATAGGTAGAGGGCAATGGATTTCTGCGCTGCGACGTAGCATGGCAAAATGGACCTCTAAGGGGGCAGCATCTCGGCGCCAGAATTCGTGGGTGCAACGCCAATCAGCATTTTAAGTCGAAAATCTAACTTTTTCCAACTCAGTCCATTCTATTTCTTCTCCCCTTCTATTCCATTTTCTTTCTCCCCAAACCCTAGCTCCGTTATGCCCAATTTCAGGACATTTTTGCTAGGAAATTACCTTGCCTAAGTAGAGAATTGTTTGATCTTTCATTCAAACCCAAATTTCTTTAGTTTAGATGGTGAAGGAAGAAGGCAAATCGGACTTTTGGTGATTGGAGTGTGTTATTTCAACTTTTGATCATGGATTCTCGTCCTTGGGAGGAAGATACACATAGACTTCATGGGAAATTCACTTTTTCTCAACTGAATGATGGACTTTTGTCAATTAGGGTTTTGTAGATTTTCTTGAACAGTGAAAAATTAGGGGAAATAATGGTGATTTGTTGTTTTATTATTGAGGAAAATATTTAATTCATTAATGATAGCATTTTGGGGCTTATTTGAGTATGAAAAATCATGATTCATGCTAAGCTAGGGTTCATGAACAATGATTTTTGAAAAAAATGATAATTAGTTGATGGGATCAAGGAAAAATGATTAATTACCTAATTAGAATGTTTTAGGGCTTGTTTAAGAATAAGATATATGATTTGGGCAATAACCTCAGTGACAATAGAAAAGGGTTTTTATATGTGGGTTATGTGAGCCTAAATTGATGGATTAAAGGCCTAATTGGATTATCTTAAGGTTAATTACATGCTAATTATGTTATATAAAGATTACATATGATTAGAAATGGAAAACCCTTTGCGATACCTTATTGAAAAGTTATAAATTAAGGAATGCAAATGAAGTTTTCAATGAAATGCCCAATGGACAAGTCAATTAGATAAAAGTCTAACCTTAAGATCTTAATGAAGTGGGATGTGTGCTTTGTTCATTTGGGATGTAATGAATAGTTGAAGAAAGTATTTTGATATTAACTATGTTAAATGTGAATTATATACTGTCAAGAATATAACCAATGTTGTTAAATCATTATGCAAGTTAAATGTATGAAGAAATGTTCTAAGGAGAACCTATATAAATTGGATCCATATTTGTTCAGGAACAATTGAGTAATGATGAAAAGCAAATGATGGTTTGAGAAGTTATGGTAGTATGTTTTATTGAGGTAAGTAAGCCTCTTTGCTGGTTAAGTGCATGGGGATTAGCCCATTTGGTTGCATCCGAGCATGTATGTTTTGATTGGTGACAGTGGATATTGTTAGCTTAAATGCATGGTTTCAATGATAAACAAAACTTGATTAAAGATTATATACTAATGATTATTACCAAGCATTTAGCATGCAGAATCAAATTGCAAACCTCATGGGCAAATGAAAACAAAGAAGATGTTCCAAGGTGTCAATCTGTCTGACTAAAAAGACAAATAGCTTGGGTGAGTACAAAAGCAAAAGACGAAGTACCATTATAGTCAAAGCTCAAATGAAAAGAAATCAACTAAGTCACCATTTGTTTATCAAAGTGAAGGTTATCTCTGACAAATGCAAAGCAACATGCATACAATAGACTCTATCCTTCATAAGTGAGCTATTGTCAAACAAATCACTAAAACAATGATCATTTGTTAAAAATAGACAAATGCGGAGTAATGGAGTTCATCTGTGCTTCTAACAATTCGTCTATTACCTGCAATAGACAAATCAATAGATGAACTACTGGAAGGATAATTCATCTGCGCCTCTACAATTTATCTATTACTTACAAAAGACAATTCAATAGACAAACTGTTGGAAGGATAATTCGTTTGTGTTGCTACAATTCATCTGCTACTTACAACAGACAATCCAACAGACAAATTGCTGGAAGGATAATTCATTGCACCTCTACAATTCATCTGTTACTTACAATAGACAACCCAATAGACGAAGTGCTGGAAAGATGATTCGTCTATTCGTCTGTCTCCACGATTCGTCTGCTACTTACCATGGACAAACTAGAAGATGAAGGAACTTTGTTCGATGAATAGCTAGACATACTTTGTTTGTCATAAGTTAAGACAAGCAACGGATAAACTAAATTATGGGTCTTCATCTAGCATTAATGATGCTCTTTCCATATTGATGAAAGAATCAGCCATTGTAGCAACTATTCAACTGATACTTATTAAGTATTAGGAAATCATCTTCTCTAAGATCAGTGCTACAGGCATTCCAGCAATGAGGATTAAGCAGAAGACAGAGAATTCATTAATAATTAGAACAGTCTTTTATCATTAATGGACTTCACCTACCACCAATGGTTGGAATTCAAAGCGGTTATAAATGCAGCACCACTGGATCAAGAAGAAAGAAGAACAATTGAGGAAAATGTTCAATCCCTTCTTGAGAGCATTTACTAAACTAAGCTAAAACCTTTTGCATCCTTTAAGAGTTGTGAGTTTTGCATTCAAATTTTGCTCAATTTTCTTTGAAGGCTCTCAACCGCTTTTGGGGAAGTTCATTTACTTTTGCATTTACTCTTGAAAATTTCCATTATGCTTGTTGAGAAGTGTTTGTATCTGTGCTTTAATTTTTTATATTGATTCATTATAATTTCCTTGGGCTAGTGGTTGAGACTAGATTCAAGAAGAGTTGTGATTGTTTGAGTGCAGACAAGAGCTATTTATTTACGCTATTAACATGAATGCATGGTTTTGATGACAAACAAAACTTGATTAAAGATTATGTATTAATGGATGTTATCAAGTTTTTAGTATACAGAATAAAGTTGCAAGTCTTAAAGAAAAATGAGCACAGAAAACATATTCCATGGTGACAAGACTTGAGCAAGTAAAGAAGCAAAAGATGAAG
>JAYJMB010064769.1:0-25526 GCA_036873735.1 Pouteria campechiana
ATCGACCCGGCAAAATTAGCAAAACTTTACAATAACAAAAATTTACATTTGTAAAATTTTCCAGGGCCTTACAGCAATCCACTTCCAGACCTCCATTGTTTGATGGATCCAATTATGGGTATTGAAAGATGAGAATGAAAAACTTCTTAAGCTCCACAGATTATCAACTATGGATCATAGTTAAGAATGGTTAGAATGTCCCAAACACAGATGATAAATACACACTAGAAGATATTTAAACAGTAGAACATGACGCTAAAGCAAAGAATTATCTCTACTATGCACTATCTTCATCTAAGTTTGAAATGATCTCTGCTCGTGACTTAGCCAAGGAAATCTGGGATAAGCTCCAGGTAGCACATGAAGGTACAAATCAGGTAAAGGAAACTAAGATAAATATTCTAGTATAGGAATATGAAGCTTTCTCCATGAAAGATTTAGAAACCATTTCTAAAATGTTTGGAAGGTTTAAGAAAATTACCAATGGACTAAAAAGCTTAAGAGAGAAATATGAAGAACCTAAGTTAGTTAAGAAAATATTAAGTTCTCTACCTAGATTCTGGATGCCTAAAGTAACTGCTATACAGGAAGCAAAGAATTCAAGTAAAATGAAAGTAGAAGAACTCATGGAATCACTAATGACCCATGAAGTCTTAATGAAACAAAAGGTTCTAGATGAATTTAAAGGCAAAAAGATTGCTCTATAGACTGAATCAGAAAATGAAGAATCTTTAGAAGAAGCCTCAGTAAGTGAAGATGATGTGGAAATGATAATGATAACCAGAAGATTTAAAAATATGATTAGAAAGAAGAAATTTGGAAACAACTTCAAAAGCAGCAACAAGAGCAAGGAAAAGAAGAAGGAGATTCTAATGTGTTACAACTGCAACAAATCTAGACACATGAGATTTGACTGTCCAAAACCAGATAAAAGACAAGGAGACAAAAAGAAAAGGTATAATTCTTATTTTGATAAAAAGAATACTTCTAACAATAGGAAATTTGAAAAGAAGAAAAAAGCGATGGCTGCATGGAAAATGCTAAAAAATGTGATGTAAGAAAGTTTGAGTGAAACAAAAGAAGAAATTGAAGCTTAATTCAGTTCACTCAACTCCAAAGAAAGAAATCAGGAGGAGCATCATATAGGAATAAGCTTCATGGCCATTCATGAAGATGAGGTAAATTCAAAAACTAAAACTTCTGATTTAGAAGATTTACTAGATGAATTATACTTAGATTTTAAAAATTTAAAAGCTAAACACAAAGAGATTAAAAGAGAATTAGAAAAGACAATCAATGAATGTTCTAAGATAAAACAAGAAAATGCTCAACTCAAAACTAACATTAACATAAAACTTGAGCAAATAAGAGTAGAAAATTATGCTCTTAGAAAAACACTAACTTCTACATTATTTAAACTAAAGACAAAGAAAAGTAGAGAAAATCATAGAAAGAAAACTAACAATCTTGGAACAAGATTTGAACCCAAACAAAACCAAATTTGGAAATAAAAAACTGTTGCTGACATAATAAATACATCAATATCAATAGATAATTATTTAATAGCATCTAAAAAGTAATGTGTACCAAAATATTCTATAACTAACCCACCTAGACCTATTCCTAAATGCGTACCAAAAATTATAGCTTGATTTTATTATTATAGGTGTGCCTAAGAGCCACAAGAAGTAGCAAATGTATATTGATAGTGGTTACTGAAGACACATGATAGGAGAGAAGCTGTTCACAGAATTAAAAGCTAAAAATGGAAGAACATTTACCTTTGGAGATAATAGAAAAGGTAGAGTGGTTGGGATTGGTAAGATTAGCCAACCTCCCTCTATTACTATTTCAAATGTTTTACTAGTAAAAGGATTAAAACACAACCGGCTAAGCGTTAGTCAATTTTGTGATAATGGATATAAGGTTGTGTTTGCGTCTCATTTATGTTCTGTAATGGATAATTTAAATTCAGTTGTATTACTTGGTAAAAGATGTGGAAATGTGTATTTAGTAGATTTAACTGATATCCAAACAAAATGTCTTGTTGCAAATAATGAATAGTCCCTGTTATGGCATAGAAGACTGGGACATGCCAACAAATTCATGATTGAAAAACTATATGACAAAGATCTTGTAGTTGGCTTACCTAAACTAAAATTTGACCAAAATGAATTATGTGATGCTTTCTTAAAAAGAAAGCAAGTTAGAGAATCATTCAAATGAAAGAAAAAAGTGTACACAACTAAATCATTTCAATTGCTACACATAAATCTTGTTGGACCAACAAGAACTAAAAGTCTTGGAGGGACACATTATGCATATGTTATTGTGGATGACTATTCTAGATTCACCTAGATAATGTTTCTTGTTCCTAAAGATGAGAATTTTTCATTCTTTGAAACGTTTACTAAATGAGCATAGAATGAACAAAATTCTCATATAACAGCTATAAGAAGTGATCATGGTGGAGAATTTGAAAATCAGGAATTTACTATTTTTTGTGAAAGCAATGGAATTTTACACACCTTTTCTGCACCAAGAATACCTCAACAAAATAGAGTAGGTGAAAGAAAAAATAGATCCTTGCAAGAGATGGTAAGGACAATGTTGAGTGAATATGACTTACTTCAATACTTTTGGGCTAAAGCAATAAATACTTCATGCTACATTATTATTAGAATTTATACCAGATCCATACTCAACAAAACTCATGAATTATATTATGGCTCCACACTTTTGGTTGTAAATGATTTATTATTAACAATGGAAAGGAAAACCAAAGCAAATTTGATAGCAAATTTGATGAAGGCATTTTTCTTAGTTATTCCATTGTTAACAAAGCATTTAAAGTCTATAATCTGAAAAATAAGAATGTAGAGGAATCCAGTCATGTGAAATTTGATGAAAGTACTAATCACTCTAGAAAAATGAGAAATTTTGATAATGAGATAGAAGAACTTACTACTTCTATGAAGAAAGTAAAAATACAAGATGAAGACAAAGATTCTTCACAAAAAAGACACACAAAGATGAAGAAGAACCGGATGATGGACCATCCATCAATGAGGCAAATAATGAAGGTAACAATACTCTTCCAAAAGATTGGAGATTCATACATGATCATCTTGAAAACCAAGTAATTGGTAATATTTATGATAAAGTAAGAACTAGGTCTTCATATCATCAAGTATGTGGTAACTTTGCTTTTATTTCTCAATTAGAACCAACTTGCATAGATGAAGCTTTAGAAGATGAAAATTGGATAATCTCCATGTAAGAAGAGTTAGATCAATTCAAATGTAATAATGTATGGAAACTTATTCTAAGATCTAAACATCAATTTGTAATGGGAACTAAATGGGTTTTTAAGAGCAAATTAGATGAATCTGGTATAGTAATGAGAAATAAAGCAAGATTAGTAGCAAAAGGATACTATCAAGAGGAAGGAATAGACTTTGAAGAATCATATGCTCTTATTGCTAGAATTGAGGCCATTAGAATATTATTAGCATTTGCATCTTTCATGAATTTCAAGCTTTATTAAATGGATGTTAAAAGTGCATTTCTAAATGGTTTTATAAATGAAGAAGTTTATGTAAAATAACCTCCTGGGCTTGAAGATCCTTATGATTCAAACCATGTCTTCAAACTCAAGAAAGCACTCTATGGATTAAAGCAAGCTCCTAGAGCATGGTATGAGAGATTAAGTAAATTTTTAATAGAAAAAGGATTTACAAGAAGCAAAGTAGACACTACACTCTTTATCCAGCATGACAAAAATAATATCCTAATTGCTCAAATTTTTATGGATGATATTATATTTGGTGCAACTAATGATAAATTATGTCAAGACTTTTCTAAAGTAATGCAGGGAGAATTTGAGTTGAGTTTAATAGGTGAAATGAACTTTTTTCTAGGACTTCAAGTAAAACAAATGAAGGAAGGAATCTTTATCCACCAATCAAAATATACCAAGGAACTACTCAAGAAATTTGATCAGGAAGAAGGAAAGCCATTAGCCACACTAATGAGCATAATATCAAAATGGATAAGGATGAAAAATGTAAATCTGTCTATTAAACATTATATAGAAGTATGATAGGTTCTCTTTTATATTTAACTGCAAGTAGACTAGATATCATGTTTAGTATATGCATGTGTGCACGATTTTAGTTAGATCCTAAAGAATCATATCTAATTGCTGCTAAAAGAATATTTAGATACCTTTTAGATACTCCAAATCTTAGATTATGGTATCTAGAAGGTTCAAACCTTGAATTAGTTGGGTACTCTGACTTAGACTTTACTGGATACAAGGTAGATAGAAAAAGTACCTCTGAAACTTGTCAATTTCTTGGAAGCATGATCATATCATGGTTTTCAAAGAAATAAACTTTTGTACTATTATCAATTGCTGAAGCTGAATATGTAGCTATAGGTAGTTGTTATGTACAAATTTTATGGATGAAACAACAATTAAATGATTATGGAATAAAATATGTTGATACTCCTACTAGATATACCAATACTAGTTCAATAAATCTGACAAAGAATCCAATACTATAGTCAAGAATGTAACACTCGGTGGTGTTAAATTATATATTATTATTACAAAGCTATGATTTTAAATTTTATATAGTGATCAAATTGAAATTTTAATTTGGAGTAGGAGAAATTGTGAAATTCAAGATAAAATGGTGCATGCTGAATTTAATATGCACATGTGAAAATAATGCTATGATTAAATTGTAGTTGATAAACCCAAATGTTGGGTATTTTTATGATTAATTAATGGAAAAATTATGATTTGAAAGCATTAGAAAAAGCATAAGAACTTTTTTAAAAAATTTATGACATGATGCATAATTTAAGATGGAAATTAATGTGAATATGTTTTAACAATTACATGATATCATTTTAATTATGAAAGAGAATTATTACATTTTATGGGTACAATTTATGTGGTAAAATCATGCAAAAATTAGTGGAAATGAATGAAATTAAATAAAGGAAAGATTGAGAAAAACTCAAAACTGTATGTCTATTTTAAGAAAATGTTAAATTTGAAAAATAGGTCATTTGTGTTTAATTTTTTTGACATATATAATGGATGAATTAGAATACATGTTCAAAATAAAAGTTGTATATCTTGAAATTATCTTTCCAATGAATTAAGAATCACATAATTTTGATATCAGATGAAGAAATTATGATAGAAAAGTGTGACTATTCTAAATTGCTAAAAAGTAACAGTGTGAATTATTGGGCCATTTTAATTAAATTTTTTTACATATTTTTGTGATGATTTAGAAAATGTTTAAACATAAACTTTGTATCCCTTAATTTTATCTTTCCAATACCTCAAAAATTATATCATTTGGATATCATATGAAAAAAATCTGCTGAAATTACTGAGGCTGTGTTTGATGGATAATTAAGGTTGGGATTAAAGTCTATAAATTGGAAAATTGTGTATTAATTATGCAAAAAAATTCTTAAAAATTTGTATGAAAGAACCATTGAAATAAATATATGTGTATAATGTAGAATTTGTAAATGATTTATTAATTTTTATGTGATATTGAGATTTAATTATTAAGTGTGAAAGTAATGGCCCATAATTTGATTAAGGCTTGATATTATGATTAAATGACTTTATACTTAATTATTTGAGGAACATTAATTAAAAAAATTAATTTATTTATGAAAGGAATAATTAAAGGACACATTAATGACATTAAATTTAGGAAATTAAAGAAAAAATAGAGCTACGCACGCATAGTGTGGCATATCCTTGTGAAGCACCAAATCTAAACCTAAGTAACCCTAAGCAAGAGACGTCCCCACCTCTTTTCTCTCTTCTCAAGCCCAACCAAAGAGAACAAGCAATCCATTTTCCCATGTCCCTTCTTCCATCAAATCCCAATGAAATTGCTTGGGAAAAATTCTCAAGCAAAGGAGAGATCGTTCCCACCTCATTTTTATCCTTTAGGACGTCATTACTCAAAAAGAAGTTGCTAGGACATGAGAGACCTTGCTGATTGGAGAGGAGAATTGAAGAAAGGGCTTGATTTCATTAAGGGATTGAAGGTAAAGTCATTTCCCCAACTAAATTTTCAGTATATGCATGATTAGGCCATTTTGTTAATCGTTTGCGGGTGATTAGGGATGGGAACCTTGCTAAAATTTTGGGAAAAGATGGAATAATGGATTATGATGAGATTAGGAGTGTAAATAGGTTGATTTGGGCATGATTAAAGGCCCATATTGCTTTCAACGAAAGTGGACAGCAAGAATCGCGTGATGAAGGGTGGAGATGCATGATTTGGACATTGATTTAGGTGTCATGATCTGTTTGCATGAATTTGGTAATTAATTGATGATGATTGTTGACTAATTGATGCTAATTTGTGATTATTTTTAGCTAAATATTGTTGGAAAAAATTTCAAATTGAACATATGCATGTGACATGTTTGTTTAAATGCCAAAAAGAGAAGTTGTAGCATATAGCTGTAAAGCACCAACTGTTTGGAGGTGATTAGGGGTTAAATATTCTGTTTAGATGTAATTAATCATTAAATAATGGTTATTGTTGATCAATGAATGTTATTGTGCTAAAGAACAACTTAGTGATGATGGAAAAATGGAATTTCAAGTAGTATGCTCAAGAAGTATATTGAAATGCAAGAATGGACTGTTTGGGGCATGAACTTAATTACACAATCTATTTGGGCATGAATCCTTATTAATTATTGATTAAATGGTGTTTACATAATGTTAATTAGGTTAGAGATTAGTTAGAATGGATGGGAATTGGGTTTCAAACCATGTCTACAACTTGTTTGTGGAAATGTTAAAGTGGGGGTTGTTCCAGAATGCAATGATGCAAGGGTTGTTTTCTAATTAATTTTTATGGGAAAATTAGCATGATTATGATGTAATTATCCTGATGATTATAATAGAAATTACGTGTATATGAAAGGAAATAAAGTTCATATGTGCTATGTTGCTAAACTACACAATTTGGAAATGCATATGTTGTGTTTGACAAAATGCCTAAATGAATGGATTGTTTAGAGGTGGGATGGAATTGCATAAATTATGTCATTAAATTAAACTATAATTGGGTTGATTATCATGGGTTTGAAGTGTTAATTATATGGAGAAATAGATTACAGGTAGATGTAAATGCGGGATTAAATTTTTAGTGGAATATATATGTATGTAGGATTATGGAAGCATTCTTGGGAGCCAAAATATTGAGCTAGAGGCCTTGTGGAGAGTGCTGCTTCACATAAGGTAAGTAGGCTCTTTTTTGGTTGCATGTATAATGAACATGGATGATAATTATCCCATTGATTACTTTCAGGCATGTATGAGTGAATGGGGATATTAAATATTCCATTGATTCTCAATTGTTATATGTATTGACTATGTGATTGTGTGGATGTTATAGGACTAAGAATGTTTCAAGTGTATGTGTGGTTTGAAGGGAATGGTGTGCATTCTCTGATTCTTTTCATGTTGGATGGATACATGAATGGGGATAAAGCTTATCACGTGATTCTTTCGTCTATGGCGTATTCAGTAAATGTGTGAAAAGGATGGGATAAAGATTATCCAATGCTTATACTGATATATAGTATATGTGTATGTGTTTGCATTATCATGAAATAACTATGTGTATTGCTACAATGAAAATATTCTAGGGGTATGTATTATGGGTTATAATGACATGTGAATATGCCTGAATGGCAGAGGATGTGATAATATGACTAATGAGGGCTTGAGCCTCATGTCTATAGGTTCATGATATGATTGCATTGTTATATTTTATTCATGTTCTAGTTTAGAACATGTTATTTTTAATTAATTATTATTTTCTATTTTAACCTACTTAATAAGTTCACCCAGGACTCATGCCTTCTTATTATATTTTTTTAGCTGACAGGACAGGTAAAGAATCCCAACTATGAATTAGGACTGTTAATCTAGATTTGAAGACATTTTAATTATGAAATGGTGAATTGGGATCAGAATCCCTTCATCTTATAATTTTGTAAATTAAAAGTTTAATTAAATTTCTATAATAAGATTAGAATGATGTATATTGTACAGCATGGGAATGTCATAGTGATATAATTGTAATTGTAGTTGTGTGATTGCCATCATGACTCAATTCTGATCTTCGACGGAGCTGTGAGTATGGTCTGGTGTTTGGTGTTTAAATATAATTATTATTTTATATTATAGAATTATTAATTGTATGTGATATCACACACACACACATATATATATATATATATCAGGTGTAAATGCCTTATATTTCGGGGGGGATTTTGCCAAATTTCTGGTAAGATTTTTTTCTGAAATATAAGATGGTAGCGTTCGGCATTGGCCCTGGGGTGGCATAGTTAGAATGCATAGGGTGGGGTTGCAGGGTGTTACAAAGAACTAAACACATAGAGGTCAGACATTATTTTATTAAAGGCCATGTATAAAACCATGATATCTACTTAGAATATGTACCAACTAAAAATCAATTAGCAGATATTTTTACAAAACCTCTTCAAGAAGATAGATTCAAAAATATTAGAAGAAAACTTGGTGTAATAGATCCATGCTCATGATACTCATAAATATTAAATAAATTGATCCAAAAATATATCAAAATTACAACAAGAATTCTGTTACATCACCTAGAAGTATGTCAGAAGTAACACAGAATCTCTAAACATCTCTTAAAGTTGTTCAGAAGTAGCATAGAAACTCCGTCAAAGCATAAGGAAAATCACACAGAAGTTCTATAATACTTAGAACTTCTGTCACACAGGTCTATTGAAACCAGTACTTCTGTATGCCTAAAACTAATTCTACAGAACTTCTAAGGTCATTAACATAGAAGTTCTATTGAACTTCTGTTCCGCACAGAACCTTCGCCCCTCAAATTCCACCTCTGCGTAAGGTCTATAGAACTTATAAGTCTATTAGCTCAGAACTTCTGTCACATAGGTCTATTGAAACCAGTACTTCTGTATGCCTAAAACTAATTCTGCAGGACTTTTAAGATCATTAACACAGAAGTTCTATTGAACTTTTGTTCTGCATAGAACCTTTGCCCCTCGAATTCCACCTCTGTGTAAGGTCTATAGAACTTCTAAGTCTATTAGCTTAGAAAATTTGTATAAGCTCTATGTCACATAGAACTTCGGTTACACTTCAATAGAAGCTCCATTCTCTACTTAAACCCTGATCTCAAAAATTCTCTGCCACTGTCTCATAACTCTGAGCTCATTCCATAGAGAGGCGATTCAAAATCCTTTCATCATCTACATTTTCCCTTGACTAACCTGCTCCCATCTCAATTCATACTAGAGATTTTCCATCTCTAGATCCTTTGAGAACTCCCTTATTCGAAATGCTAAGCCAAAGATTTCATCTATTATTGTAAATGGCAAGGATAAAAAGGGAAGAACAGAAGATTATGTTCTAAAGGGAATCTTCAATAGCAATTCCTCTATTTATACTAAGTTTAACAAACATTTTGAGGGCAAAAAAAATAGTAAAAGGAAGAGCATTTGATTTTGAAGCATTTGGAGAGAATGACCTAAAACTTGAGGTGACAAACTAGATTAGATTCCAAGGATGGGAAAACTTCATGAGTTATAAGGATAAATCATACACCAGAATGATTCAAGTCCTTGATGCCAATTTCAATTATAACACCAGGAAGTCATGGATAGGAAAGACTGAGATAAATCTATCCTTAGAGAATATACAAAATACATTCAATATTCCTAAGATAGAAAATCAAGAAATCAATTGGCCATCAGATAGAACAAGATTATTTTCAAATTTGGTTGAAGTGGAAATTAAAGAGAATGCAACTTATCTTCATGTTAGTCATCTGAATTTGAATCTCAAGTTATCCATATGCTGATATTCAACAACATATATCTCAAAATAGGAGGTCTTGATCAGATCTTTGAGAAGGAAGCTAAGATATTATGGCATTGAAGCACAAGAAAACGATAGATTTAGCCCAAATCATAGCTAATCAACTGTACTTGGTAAAGACTTCCACCAAGTATTACCTACCTTATGGGATGGTTATGAGCAAGCTTAGGAAGACAACAAATATTGACCTCTCCAAGGAAGATGGAGAAGACTATCTGGTAAGAGAGAAAATCAATAAAGACACAGTAAAAAGAATTGATTTCAAGCTAACTTCACAAGGTTGGATCTCCCAAAAGCCAAGAAAAGAAGAGAAAATAAAGAGAACAAAAATTGGAGAAGAAGGAAGAAGGCAAGATGCTGTGGAAGAAGCAACCAGAGAAGAAGCCATAGAAAGAAATGAGGAAGAAATAAAAATAGAAGATAGAGAAAAGAGTATAGCAGCTATACCCTCTAAACCCTCTCAAACTCAACCTCAATCCTCTATTTCTCCACTTCATCAACCAACCACACCAAACACTTCAATTCCCACCGCACAACCAATTTCACAGCACCTAGAAGATAGGCTCATAATGGTTGAACACTATTGTCAACTTTAGCTCTTCAAATGAATAGACTAGATCATAATCTTAGCACTACCATGTCTTCCATGACCCTAAGGGTTGATAAGATTGACCAAAGACTTGACTCTCTACAATCTCTAGTAAAGTCATTTAGAGGTCAAACCTATCAACCTCATTTCTCTCCACCTCATCCCCATTTCTCTCCATCTCCAACTCATTATTCTTCACCTCCACGTCATTTCTCTCCACCTAGAACAAAATCTCCTATTATAGTAATGTCTTTCTCCACATAGTCTCCACATCCATCATCCTCTATAATTCCAGAGGTTGTTTAACCTGTGAATGAACCTACCTACATAACTTCCATCATCCCCTACATTTCCCCTCCTCCAATACAAACTTCTCCTCTATCACAACCACCATCAGTTCTAACCACAGAAGACAACATTCAAACTCCCACACACATACAACCTTCCTTCATGTTTCCAAACTTCATTCCCATTGAACCTTTACCCAACTATTATCTTTCAAATTCGCATAGAGCCATTCTCAAGTATGGAAAATATCCTTTTGAAGTTCCACCTGGTATCACATCTTGTCTTCCACAATACCTTGACTGGTCTCTAAAAGATCTTTTTCTATCAAGAGAACTCATTCTTGAATGAATTGATGAAATCAATGAAGAATGGGATACACCTTCGATTAGTCGACCACTCCTCCAAAAACTCCTCCAAAATCTCCTCCAAAACCAAAAGAAGAAAAAAATGATCTTCCTCTTTACATCTAGCATCCAATCAAATTCACACATTCTGAATTCTTTGCACAATCAAAGATAAACTCTAACATTGCCAAAATGTTTATTGCTCACAACCTTTACATTCACCCTTCCACACTTCCATTTCCATAAATCACGGATCAGAATACTCTTTCCAGAATCATACTGATCCCTGATACACCCAAGGGTCATGATATCAACATCCCTCAGTTAGCATCTTTTCAAGATGCATATACTGAGAAGCTTCTTCAGATGCCTCTAGCATCAAGACCTAGTAGAAAAGTATTTTCATCTCCTTCAAGACCTTTCAACAATATCTTCATAACTGAGGAAGATTATTTGTTCTATTCTATAGAAAATATGTAAGCCATTTCTGACAATCTTCCACTCCCATATCCTCAGCTTGTAGATCCATCACTTGGTCATAAAATTTGGGTGAATTCTCCTAAACCACCCCCACTCCAAAACCGAAAACATCACCTTCTACCAAAACAAAAACCAAAAAACCTTCAGCTATCCCAAAACCAAAACCACCACCAAAACTATTAGCCTCTACACCCTCATCTCAACCATCCTCCTCTTAACCCAAGAGAAATCCAAGAATTTCAACCCCTAAGAAACACAAGAAGGCTCTTCTTTCCAGAATAACTATGCACCATCAGGAATACACTGCCCACATGAATGCCAATACAGAAGCCCTCTTAAAAGGGACTCTTGTAGCCTTTCCTAAACTATTAGACCCAGAATTTTGAGATCATATTGACTTCATCTATGTTTTAACATGTGGACCAACTGCATACACTCATGAACCCCCCATTTCAATTCCAAAAGATCCCACTTTCATTCCTCCTCTTCCTCCTAAGAAAGATGTTTCTAAACATAAGTCATCCCCCAAAAAAACCTTCATCCTCTACAACCATAGAGACTCCTACTCTCTCTTCTGATAACCCCTATTTCTTCCCTATCACATACACCAAAAAACCAAGAAATTGGCTGCTATACTTAAAACGCACATCTTCTTATTTTGACTTTAGTCATTTGTTATGTGATGTATCTCAGTATTAATTGTCTTTTCTATTGTATGATGAATCTTTGCTATGTAATTATTGTTGTATAAAATTTTATCCTGATAATATAATTATTCTCTTTTACTGCATTCTTTTTTATTATGACAAAAAGGGAGAAAAAATAGAAGAAAAATAAAGAAAGCATGAATTTTGTTTACACTCATGATTTTTTTTTCAAAGTACATACTCAGGGGGAGCTCACCCATGCAGGGGGAGCCCCACTAAAAAGCATGTTGCATACATTGCATATTCTAATTTTTTTTTATGAAAGGTTATCATTCAAATGTTTTGTCATCATCAAAAAGGGGGAGAATGTTAAGTCTAACCCCTTTACTAAGCTTGGTTTTGATGATGAATGAGATTAAATAACTTAGTTTTGATGATGAACAAACAAATGAGTGAATGATCAAGGTACTAACAAATCATTTTCTAAGTGTTGCAGTATAAATATCAAAAATAGATTAAGGAAAGTAATAAAGGAATGCTCAAATAAAACAATTTTCAAAAGCCACTAAAAAGCATTTAAGAACTTGCTTAGAGGCTAAGCATAAAATGATCAAAAGTTAAGAAGAAATCAGATTTACTTAGAAGCAACTGGATGCAACTCAGAACTAGATCAGAAGCATCCCATAACTTCTTCAGAATCAAAATGAAGCAACATTGAACATCAGAAGAAATACAGAAAAAACATAGAAGACAAGTTAGTCATATAGAAGCGTGACATAAGAAACTTAATGCTACACAGAAGTCAAACAGAACATGGATACAATGTATAAAAGTAATGCAGAAGTATCATCACGCTGCACAGAAGTAACGAGGAACAATACTACACTACTCAAAAATAAAGCAGAAGTGTTATCATGCCACACGGAAACAACCCAGAAAATAAGTCAAGTAATCAGAACTATGTCAAAAGAATTCATGAAGTGACAGAAAATTACACAAAAGCAAAATAACATTATACAGAAGTAATGCATAATATGTCATGATGCACAGAAGCAGTGCAGAAATTGAGAATCAATGTGTTGAAACAAGTCAGAAGCACTCTTAGAAATATGTTCAAGTAAAGCATAAATCATAAAGACATATAGAAGCAAAGCCTAAGCTTCATAGGCAACTTAGAAGCTACTCAAAAACAACTTAGAAGGAATTTAGCCTACATAAAAGTAACACAGAATGCTAATAATACACAAAAGCATTTTCTAAAAAGGCATGAGTCAAAGAAAAATATCGATTTCAAAGCTTATGTTAAGAATTAAATTAGAAGCTACTTAGAGGTTCTTCAGAAGTTCAGAATATATCCATTGAAGATTAAGATAATAGACAAAAAATCTAAAAAGAATACTACTAAAAATCTATTTACTATAGAAGTTCCACAGAACCACTTTAGAAATTCTATTAGGGCATAAATCGAAGCATAGAAGTTTTGAGCACACTACTTAGAATTTTTGAACTCCGACAATGCACAAAAGTCATCACCAAACCTACCTAACTTGTTTGAAAATGATGCCAAAGGTTGTAATGGCTAAAAAATTCAAATCCTATATAAAGAGGACTAAGATAACAACTACAATAACTAAGAGAGATGATACTGAAAATTAGTTTGTTGATTAAGAGAAAAGCATTCACAACTTTCCATCATTCAACTCCAGCTATTATGTTATTAATAAAGCATTCAGAATTCTCAACATTAGATCTACATCAACTTAAAAATGAGTTTGATACTTCATTCTTTCAATTAAGCTTTAGCTTTTGTACATGTCAGTCTAAATAATAGATATTATTGTTATACATTCATTTTGAAAAACCAAGAGTGAGTTGGCAAGCTGTGTAAAACCAGTTGTCTGTAAAAGTTTCTAGTTAGCTTTGAAAAACCTGTAAGTTAGTTGGTAAGCATGAAAACCAACATGTAAGAGTTTCTGGTGAAATTGAAAAACTAATAAGTTGTTGGTGAGCTTATAAAACCAACAGGTGTTATAGTGGAACCTGAGTTCAGTAAAGAAGACTGACTCAAAGAAGTGGAGTAGGAACCTTGAACCACTACAAGTTATTCTCCTTTTCATTTTAAGTACATATAGTCGTTTATTGGCCAAAATTTTTGAATCTCAATTCATCCCCCCTCTTGAGCTACCTTTCAGTTAGGGGCCAACATGATTGAGCCTAAATCTTTTTCAAATCATTTCAACTCTAGGCCAAGAGCAAAAATCCTCATATTATTCATCCAAAGAGCTTCAATCTTCAAATCAACATCCAAGGAATTCTTTAAATGCACGAAGTGGAGATCTTCTGCAACTAAGAGAGGAAATCAAGTCTTTAAGTCTTCCCCTTATGCTTAATAAGAAGCACGTTTAAAGTGTAAATTTTTTTATTATATTTATTTATATATTGCCTTAACTAGGTATTAGAGACCAAAGTTAAAAAGAACAACTAGTTCATTGGAGTGAATCTCATAAAAAGTTTATTATTGTGTTCATGCCCCCTAGAGCTAGAATCTTAGAAAGGGGAAAGGCACTAGTTGTTGCACCTGTTAGAGCTGGAATCTAGAAAAGTGCAAATGCACTAGTTGTTATGCCCCCTAGAGCTGGAATCAATAAGAGAGCAAAGGCACTAGTTTATGCCCCCTATAGCTAATCTTGAAGAGTGCAATGACATTGTATTTATGCCCCCTAGAGATAAAATCTAGGAGAGTGCTGTTTGCAATATTGTATTTCATTATAAGAGGTATAGTGGAGCCCAAGACACTAGAAGAGGTGCTCTTTGAAGAGTAGAGCAGAGTAGTTGGCTAGAACTACTATATATTGTGAGTGATATTTGTGTTTGCTTTACTTTCCTGCATTTATAGCTCTATCATTTATTTTATCTTAATTTGCACATAAGTAAGAAAAAGGGGAAATTTGATTAAACTGGGTTTAGGCAAGAAATAGTTTTTATAAACCCAATCCATCCCTGTTGACTTAGTTGATCCAAACCTTCTTTACTTGGCTTGATTATGATGATGAACATATTCAACTAGTTAAGTTTGATGATGAGCAAAAACACATGAGTGAATGGTTAAGGTACTAACAGTTTTATTCCCTAGTATTGCAGTGATAGGTATAAACCATTTTCAGGAAATTAACTTCAGTCAAGTGGACAACATAAAATATAGATTATATCAGAGATAAAGATATTTGCACTTTATCCATGAAGCAAGAAAACGTAAATGATCAAAAGAGAAAGAATGACACTAAAACTTTGTAAAGGATTTTAGATGAAACTAGACATAACTAAGTTCATGAAGATCAAAGCCAATACATGAAGAAATTTAGTAAGTTTGAAGAGTGTCAACTGAAGACATATGATCAAAGTTTGGAACTTCTTCTAGACTATTTTAGACAAGCATTCTAGGCCAAACTTTTAGTTGAAGGATATGTTTGGCATCAATCAAGCTCAAAAGATACTTTAGAAGTGCTTTAAGATGCTACCAAAGTCAATCAAAGTGATGCCCAAGTTTGGACACAATCTGGCTTCAAAACTTTGATTTAATAATTATTTTGTGTAAATAGTGTATACGAATTCATTGAAATTATGGAAGAAATTATATGTGTACTTAATGTGAATATGAAAGAAGTGATTAAGGATACATGAAATAGAATTGGGTTGTATAGATTATTGCAAAAAGGTTTCTAGAAAATGTTGCACAAAGGGTTGCATGTGCATGGTTTAGCACTCACCACTGGAGCACTGAAGGTGGAGCCCACTAGCCCCAAGTTGAACACAATTTCATTGCTTCCTCTCCATCTTTATGCCCATCTCTCTAGCTCCTCTTTTACATGATATTTCATCACATTTTTGTGGGCGAATTACCGCATGAGAGTGCTACTACCAATTCTAAGCGAAAACCCCCCTATTTGAGTGGAAAAATGAGCAAGGAAAATTTGAAAAATTCACTTAATTAACTTCTGGTTATAGTTGGAAGAAGACATTGAAGATATGGGAGTTGTGATTTTTGTTAGAAAGGGGGTGTGGTTTTGCAAATCCATGGGGTTAGGGTTTGGAATTGGATGAGATCTCTTTGTAATTTAATGGGAAACTGAGTAGTAAGTTTAATTATGGTGATAATGGTGGAATTTAACCATGAGAAACTCATGGCAGATGGTTTTCCATGAATTGGATAGCCACTTCTTAAACCTTGAGCAACATAAATTGTGAATAAATGAGTTAGAAAGGGAATTCATGAGGTTTATAGTACGATGGATCAGCTAGCAAGACTAACTAAGATGTTAATCATGTAGAACAATGATTTTGTAATATTGGAAATGAAGTTTAGTTACTTCACTTTGCTGAAATTGAGAAATTGAAATCATGCATGTTAAGTGTTTGACAAAATGACACCTTGGAAGGCATGTTAAGTATTCGATAAAATGATACAATGAAAAGCAAAGTGTAATTAAGTTGTTTGCCATGACTCTAATTGTCCCTTAATTAGGCATTAGATAGGTTATTATAGATATGTAATGAGATATAAATATATCCTGAAAGAAGTTGTATGAAACTCACTTAGTATGAAATTGAGTTAAGTCTCTTGTTTAGATATGTGTGAAGTTCATTGGGGTATGTGTAATGTGTGTAGGATTCAGTGGACTCCATTTGAGATCAAGTTGTTGAACTTGAGATTGAAAAGTGTATAACTATCACTATCAAGGTAAGTAGGTTAATTTTCATTAGACACATGAATGTGAAATTGATGGGGATAGTGAATGCCCCCATGATTTTGTACTTGGGCAATGCATTTTATATGATGTTTAAATTATCGAGTTTTGATTTGAAATGATGAATTCATATGTTCTATTTGTTTGGTTTAGGGATTGAATTTGGTTATATGTGTCTAGCTAATTTAATTTGATATGTCTTGTATGCCATGATTTGCAAGGGATAGAGTATATCCCATGGTTTTGTATGATAATTATGGTACTGTACCATGATTGAAAGGCTGAAATATGCATTTTCATATATTTAAATTGGAAATTTGGATTTGGTCATGTGTTCCATTGATTTGTCTTGACATTATTGTATTATTATGCATGGCATGCCATTATGAATCATAAGCCGTAATGAGCATAATTGAATCATATAATATGTGTTGAATGATTGAACATTAAAGGCATAAAGCCATGAGTGTGGTTAAGGAACTGGAGTAGTTGAAGAAAATTAGGGTGAAGAACATAAATGTAGAACAAAAATGGGCAAAAAAAAGTGGAGCCACGGTGCCACTTCATAAAAAGGTGCAGCGGCAGCCAGCAGATTCTGGCGCTATGGTGCTAGAAAGTGGAGTTGCAGCACCAATACAGTATGATATATTTTTGTGGTATTTTGCCCTGGAACCCTCGTGATGCAATGACCATAGGGAAGAGGTTTAAAGGGGCTTTAACATAGTAATTCTTGGAGTCTTTGGATAGAAAAAAGAGGGTATGGTAAATAGCATTTGTGTTGGGATATTATGTGGCTATGATAGTGGCTATGTGACACCAATGTGATATGAACATGATAGTGCCTTGGTGGCAAAAACACATAGGATATGATGTTAGATGGGGGATGTTTGGATGGATGAAGTTAGTAATTGTGACTCTTATGAAATAGTGTGGATATGCATTTCTGAATGGCAAAGATATACAATGTTATGCCTAGATGGCACTATCCTAAACATGATAGATACCCATGGGGTATTGCCTTGCTTGGATGCATGGTCCCAATATGATAGATACCTATGGGGTATCGCCATGCTTGGGCGGCATGGTCATGATATGACATGACACCCGTGGGGTCTTGACATGCCTAAGTGGCATGGTTACAATATGATACAACACCCATGAGGTGTAGATATGCCTTTGGTAGCCTGAATGGACATGCCTTTTATTGCACATACTTTTGATGACATGACAATGATATGATGCCTGTGAAATCCATGATTTGTAAAATTGGGCAATGATACATTATAATTAGTGAACATACCCAATTTCATCAGCAGATTTGGGTAGTGAACCTGTGATCTCTATATTGCAATGAAGGCGAGGTACCATAAAGGGCAATAATAAAGTTATCCTGGACATGGCAACATTTGTAGCCAGGGTTACAGAGATGTACCAATTACACCTCAAAGAGGGAAAGGCTATGCTTTACATGTGGTAAATTCATTCTTGGAAATGATATGAAAATGATGCATGCATATGAATGAGAATGCCTTGATGATAAGGCTAGTTCTAGTAATGAAATGAAAATGAAAAATATGTATGGATGAGAAAAGGCTAGCCTAGTTAATGAGATGATGATGATGAATGCCTGTAGATGAAATTATTGAACTAAATAGTGCATATGGCAAATAACCAAGTTTTGATGATGAGCAGCAACATATGAGTGAACATGTGTGGTACTAACAATTGTATTCCCAAGCATTGCAGAAATAGGTCTATACATACAAGGAAGCAATTTGAATATAGTGGACAACATATACAGCAAATGCATCAGCAAGTACAATCCACTGACTAAACAAAGACAAGTATGATCGGAAAGAATGACACTAAAACTTTGAAAAGAAATCACCAAGTAAATCTATAGTCATGGAGCTCAAGCCTCGATGAGTGATCAAGCAAATTTCTAAATATAAAGTTAGTCAGATAGCATCTGCCTCAAGAAGATTCAAATAAATTGTTCCATAGACAAGTCAAAAAAATTGCTTATAATCAATACTTGTCCATCACACAAAGATGAATTCAGTTTGTAGAAGCAAAGATGAGATGGAGCTGAAATTAGACAAATGTGGAAGCTAAGATAGAGTCAAAATTACTCAACCATTTGTCTATCTCATAAAGCTCATTTGAAAATTGAAGAGGCCAAGGAACTTGTATAAAATATTTGCAGAAAATATAGAAAATAAAGAAGAAACAACACAATAATTATAGAAGAAAACTTTATCTGCCATCTCCATCCTCAAAAGGTTGTCTATTACTAACAACAATCAACTCTTTAGACAACCACTAAAAAAGCAAGTTGTCTATGTCTCAATGAGTAATCTGTTACTTCCAATAGACAACCAATCATATGAATGGTTGAAAGGAGGATTCATCTGCTCATCACAACTTTGTTTATCACTTACGATAGACAAATAGACAAACAATTTGGAAGACTTTGTCTACGGGCTGCAACTTTGTCTGCTGATCTCAATAAATAAACAATAGACAAAGAACATTTTGTCTATCAAGGAAGAAGCCTTGTTTGTCAAGAAGAATCATTTACTACTTACAACAAACAAAGGCACTTTGGCTGATGAAAAGAAGACTTCATCTGGTGAAGGATACTTTGTTTAATGTGAAGAAGATTTGTCCACGCCACAAAGATCATCTGCCACTTATAACAGACAAAGCAATAGATAAAGCCACCTCACCTGATAAAGGAAACTTTGTGTGCCAAGAGAATGTTGTCTGATTAATAGTGAAAAGAGAAACTTTGTCTGCGCTTCTAGAATTTATTTATTACTTATAATAGACAAACCAAAAGATGAAGTAAATTGTTGTAACGATCTTTGACAATGACAAAATTATCTATTATATGGATCTACTCTGAGCAACTTTGTCTATAATTTACAAGAGACAAATCCAAGACATGATTTGACAAAGCTCTCAAATAAAATATGATATATCATGAAGAGTAGAAGCCACCTGAACTAGAGATTGTTGACTGTACTCTTTGGTCAAAATTCAAAGTAGGTTCTATAAAGCAAATTGGACAAATTGAGCTTAGCTAAAGATGAAAAGAAATTTAAAGGAAAGCAGTCTCTGATAAAGGTTGCAACACTTAGAGGCTGCGTCCCTTCAGTCTTAATGAGCATCTTTCCAAAATAGTGAAAGAGTCAGTCAAGCAAAAAAGTCTCTATCTAGTATTTCCTAAAACTAGACAAGCATCTTCTTCAAGAACAACACTGCAGGCTTTCCAGCTACAAGTAAGTTTCTCAAGAAGATAACTTTTCATTCGGAGAAATTAGAACGGTCTTCAATAATAATAGAAAGCCAACTACCACCAACGGGTAGAAGGAACTAAAGGAATATAAAGGTAGTACAGTGTTAATGAAGAAGGTTTAGGAAGCTGAGCAAAAAATAAGAACAGAGCTTAAACGAGTAACACCTCTCTCAATTAGACTATGCTTCCTCTTAGATAATCAATCTCCATTGCATTGATAGACAATGAACCTAAAAGTTCTATCATAATCATATACCTGGAGTATAGATATCTAATAAACTTCAAAAAGATATCATTTCAAATATGAGCTTAATCTTTGTACAAATCAGCCTAAGAAGAGGCAATGTAATGTGCAAAAAGAGTGCTGTCAATTCAACTATGAGTTGGTGGTGAACTCAAGAAAACCATAATGTATGAGTTATTGGTAAGCTCTGAAAAACTAATAAGTTTGTTGATGATCTTCAAACCAGTGAGTTTCATGGTGAGCTTATAAAACCAGAAGAGTGTTGGGAACACTATGTTTATGCCCCTCGAGAGTTGGAATCTAGAAGAGTGCTGGGAGTACGAGTGTACTTCCATTATATGGGACAAAGTGGAACCCAAGGCACAATGAGTTGGTATCCTTGGAAGAGTGGATGTAGGGATGAGAACCACTATAAAAACTGCATTGTCTATGTGTGTGTTTGTTCTTTTGTTTTATATTCTTTATTACTTCACCAAGCATGATATTATCACTCACATTATCACATACACACACACACACACACACTACAACTTGCATGGCATAGGAATGGCTAAGAGAAGTTGAATTTGGAATTGAAGCAGTCATGTTGACTAGATAATAAAATATAAAAATTATATGTATACTGCAATACTACTTCCTCTTAGCACATCAAATTTTAATTAGCCATAATTTTTATATGCTCAATTCACCCCTCCCCTCTTGAGCTACTCATTTACATGGGACCAATAGAAATTGCCTTGATGATAAGGAAGTCTGTGAACCTTGATTATGAGGAAAAGTGATAATGAAACTGAATTTGAGTGTGGATTAGGAAGGCATGTGCATAATTGGTATGTAGACATTGTATGTCATGAAATTGCAAAAATATTGGTGTTGATGATGATCTTCAAATGGTTTAATTGCTACTATTTATTTAATGATTCAACGTTGTTGTTTATCGCTTTACTAACTTACTGAGTTCACCCGCACTCACTATGTTTTATTTATGGTTTTCAATTGACAAGTCAGAAGACAGAGCCCAACATGGGGTTGGAGCTCATGTGTAGGAATAGGCAGTGATCCTCATGCAAGCTTGAGAATTTTGGATGTTAAATTCTCTTTTTGGTTAACAATTAGTGTAATGTGTGTAAGTTATGAATTTAAAAGATTCAAATTATCTGTATATTAAGTCATGTATAAATTAATTACATTGGCATGTTATAATAGTGGAATGTATGTGTGTATATCAATTGCCTTCATGATGCGACTTGCAATTCTGGGCAAGGTGTGGGTGATTCTGGGCAACATATGTGTGTGTATGATTATGTACATTGGTGTTCATTGATGTATGAGGTTAGATGGAAATGATTGTATAGCAATGAAAGTAAATATTTATGGGAGATTTTGCATAAGATTCTCCTTTAAATCATAAATTAGTAGCACACTAAAAGCAGGTTGTTACAAAAAAATAGACTTAAAAATGAAGTGTAAATATATTTTGGACTCAAGAAAAGGTTTAAACATTAAAGAAGCAAGCTCGAACATTGTAAAAGCAAAGGTTTAGACATCGCGGACAAAGAAACAAGTTTGGACATTATGTGATCAATTTGGACATAGAATCGGACATTGATATAGTGTGAAGACAAGACATTAGAATTCCAAGTTTGGAAATCCAAAGTACCAAGACTCAGACTTTGCCAATGCAAGGAAATTCAAGTCTAAAATTATAACTCCGGGCATTGCCAACTCATTTCCAGACATAGCCAAAGCTCGGTCTTGCGAATAAGAGTGATTCGCATCAGCTTAAGTCCAAAATTTTAACTTTGGACATGGCTATCCAATTCTGGACATGGCAAATCATTTTCAGACATAGGTGAAAGAGTTCATTGGAAAGTGAATGGTTCATCCAAATCTGAATATTAACTTTGGACATGGTTATTCAATTCTGGACATGGTGATTTGCCTTCGGACATAGCTCAGAGAAGTCAGTTGCAAGCTGAACACCATTCCAAGTCCAAGATATTAACTTCAAACATGGCCATCCAATTCCAGACATGGTGATTCATTTTCAGAAAAATGGCTGAGTGCAGTCTATCACAAGCTGTTTGACTCATGTAAGTCCGAAATCTTAATGTCGAACATAGCTACTCATTTTGGACATTGCCGAATAGTCTTCAGTCAATAAGAAACAAGGAGAACATTTCAATGTGCAAAAAATCTCAATGATTCGTATGCATTTAATGACTGTCATCTTCTCCAATGGATAGATTTAAAAATCAAGTATAAAAGGAGAAATAAGAGACCATTCTATTAGGATTATTGCGCAAAATTTTGATGATAACAAAACTTGCAATAGACTTGATTTTCGTAAATGATGCTTCTAGTATGGGAAGTTTGAAATCTAGAAAGATATTCTTGAAATGTATACACTTTATAGGGATCTCATTTACATAAGTATATACATATTGACATAAGTCTAGAAGGGAAATCATCTTGATCCATATTTTTTTAACTTTGTTTATCATTTCATAATGCCTTGGATCATATGCTAATGTGCCTAAAAGAATTATCTTTTAAATGAGTTTATAGATACAAAATCATGATGTAAAGCATATATCCATAGTTTACAACTTATGCAAACTTTATGTGGCTAATTATATTATGATGAAAAATGTCAAAGTAACAAGGTAGCAAAAGTGCGGAAATTTGTAATTATAGGAGCATTGCTATAATAATTTTGCTACAGTAATTTTACTACTATAAAAATGCTATAGTAACAGCTATAGTGATATGCTATAGTAGCTCTCGGACAAAGCTATGCCTTTGGACAAATGTGAAATAAGAAGAATTTATCTGAAATTACTATAATAAAATGCTACAGTGAATTGCTAAAGTATCAGACAAAGCAATCATCTTTGGACAAATGCTGAGCAAGAAGGATTCATCCCAAACTAACTTCAAATAAAGTTGTTCACTAATACAATAAATTGCTATAGTTTCAAACAAAACTATTATAGAATTAAGTTTGGACAAAGCCATGCCTTCATGAATGCTATAGTGATTTGCTACAGTAAACAACTACAATGCCTGCTATAGCACCTTTCAGACAAATTTTTAGACAAATAGATTTATCCTAAATTAACATTAGATAAAGTATTATCTTTGCGAGTGCTATAGTAACCTATTAGAGTAATGTTGTTAGAATAACTTTTAGACAAACTTTTGGGCAAATAGATTTGTCCTAAATTAAATTCGAGCGAAGTGTCATCTCCACGAGTGCTAGAGTAACTTGCTATAGTAAAAAATTGCTGTTTTCAAATGATTTGGAGCTTTAATGCTTTGAAAAAAGCTTTCCATTTTTGAGCAATCATCTCCTTCTCTATAAGAAAGAGGTTGCATACTTTTCAGTAATTTAGAACCAATTAGAAGCAATGCATTTCTAACAGGAGAAATTTAGAACTTCTACATTCAATGCTACTCATCTACCTCCATTTCTGCATTCAATGAAACCCATCTTTCTCAAACGGTCAAATTCATGAAGAAAGCTACTTAAGGAGAAGAGCAGGGACATTTCAAAGACAAGAAGAAGTAAGAGGATTGAGCTTAAACCTTCCACAAACCTTTGCAATCCTAAGCCAAGAGCTTCAACTTTCAAATATCTATTCAAGAGCTTCAACTTTCTAAATCTTCAAGGCCTTCTTCTTCACACATTAAGGAAAGAGCTTTTGCAACAGAGAGAGCCACTCAAATCTTTTAAGTCTTCACAGAGCTTATTGTGTGATATCTTGTAAAAGTGTTCTTTAAACTTCTGTATTTATTTTTCTATGATTTCCTTGAGCTGGTAGTGTGGACCAAACTTAAGAAGATCTATGACTATCTGACGTACAGATAAGAGCTACTTATTTATGCCCTGTAGAGTTAGAATCTAGAAGAGTGTTGAGAGCACTGTGATTATGCCCCATGGAGTTAGAATTCAAAAGAGTGCTAGGAACATTGTGGTTATGCCCCTTAGAGTTAGAATGTAGAAAAGTGTTGGGAATACTGTGTTTATGCCCCCTAAAGTTGGAATCTAGAAGAGTGTTAGGAGCATTATATTTATGACCCTTAGAGCTGGAATCCAGAAAAGTATTGGGAGCACTATGTTTACGCCCCTAGAGTTGGAATCTAGAAGAGTTACACTATTTGTATTTTTACTATAAAGAGATAGTGAAACCCAAAGCACAAGGATAGTGTGCTCTTGGAAGAGTAGAGTAGGGAGGGTTGTTCGAACCATTATAAAAATTGTATCTCTTGTGTGATTGCTTTACTTTCATTGTGCTTTACTACTTTATTATTTATTTCATATTGCATAACACATAAGCACAAAAAGAGGAAAACTAATCTTACAGGGGTTAAGTAAGAAATTTTTATAAACCCAATTCACCCCACCCCTCTTAGGTTAAACTAGTCTATGGGACCCAACACATTTAAGATTAAGTAATTCAAACCAATCAAATAAGAAAAGAGCACTGACAGAGCATTTACAACAATTCAAGTTTTTCCTCCAAGTTTTCACAACTCCAATGTGTTGATTGCAAATATGTGCTTAAAGCTCAAACATCTTCAACTTCTGGAGTTTGATCTCAAGTTTTCAATCGTCTATTCATTTAGTAATTCTGCATTTATCTTATGTACAAATTAGCCTAACTAGAGGTATATTCTTGTAGAAGCTTTCATACCATTTGTTTAGCACAACAAGTAGTAAGACTTACTATTTGTAAGAGTTTGTTGGTGAACTTGGGAAATCAATAGTGTATAAGTTTGTTGGTTAGCTTGAAAACTAATAAGTTCATTGGTGAGCTTGGAAATTAATGGATTGTAAGAGTTTGTTGGTGAGTGGTGGTGCTGTCGTGGGCACCCAAATTTAGAACCTTGCTCCAATCTAATTTTCTGTAGTAGTGTGAGTAAG
>JAYJMB010064780.1:0-20273 GCA_036873735.1 Pouteria campechiana
TCTCTCTCTCTCTCTCTCTCTCTCTCTCTCTCTCTCTCTCTCTCTCTCTCTCTCTCTCTCTCTCTCTCTCTCCACATAAGCTGTGACCACGTGAAAGAATGCATTGGTGGGCGTGTTGTCCAAAATTGGAATTTATTTCCCAACCCATTAATTGTGGCTAGCAAGACATGCGAATTGAAGGGGACCATGAAGAAGACATGACTGGTGAGGTTGCTCTGAACTACAAAAGTGCTTAAAACATAGCATGGGGAACCAGCATGATTATTATCTATTATTATTACACGTCGAATTCAAAATGGCAGACAGGATAGACTTTCAAAGACCTTGATTTATTGATGCATAAATCCTGGTTTTCCCTACACCCCGCTGTATTGTCTTGTTCTCAATTTCTTCCTAAGATTTCCACCCATCCAGGGAAACGATGGGCGCTTATCCTTCAGCTTGAGCATAGCCGTGAGCGAGAATATATGACAACATAAAATGGACCATCTAAGCCTTCAAATTGGTGATTGTAAAATTGCTCTAGTTTTCAAGGCGAGTAAACATCTTTTCTTTGTTAATCTCTTTTCTTTGCTTCAAAAGTTTCAACTTTGATTGTTGCGGGAAAAAATAAGATGAAAAATTATTTAATTACATTATTAAGATATTAAAGTTACGGCTTATATTGATAAATGAAATTGAAGGAGAAAAAAGAGAAATGTGGCAATAGAATATTGGGATGATTTTAAAAGATGCTCAAGTATATGATATTCAGGTTTGTTATGATATTTGCATGACCACACATTTATGCGATGGAATATTCTAATAATATCTTCTTGTCACGACATTTGATACAGTCAATCGTACCTTAAAATGAAAATGATCAAAATGATTAGCATGGTTGCTCCACGTCATAAAAATTTCGTTTTTAATCTACAGTTAAAACACATTGACTTGTGCTGCAGCTAAAAATAATTATTTATTCTGGCCTAGTTGTCATGTGAGTCTTACTTAATTGCTATAAAAGCTCAGTCTTTTATTTGGGTTTTTTAAGATAGATCCTTTTTAATTAAGGAGTTTTGAGAATACATAGGGCAAGTAAAATTTGTGTAATTTATAATATTTTCGTACATTTAATTTCCACATTGAGAATTAGAAATTTTCTTAGCACCCAGATGATGTAATAAATACCTATTACAAGCTAAAGTAAGATATTTCTAAGATGTGATTGCTAATTTGCCATTAGCTGAAAGGAGCAAACTTATTCTTAGTTGTCCACCATACAGTGCAAAGGGAGTGATAGCTTGCGAATGGCATCTTTTCCCCTCCCGCTACAGACGATGAAATGCTGCTGGCCTTGCGCATGCGCCAGAGGTGGCAGGTGAACCATCTCCCAAGAAACATCTACGCCGTCCATTCACATGTCCCTACTACTCAAGATTTTCGGGTATTTGAGTCAAACTTCCTATCATGAGACAGACCACATGGGCAGAAGAAAAGGGCAAGGGCCCCCTTCCAAAGAAAAAAGGCAGCCGCTATTTATGGTCGCTTTTGGAAATCAACACCCTCTCACCGAATATATCCTGGCCTTGAAGTTTCGAATACATAGAAAATTTTTCTCAGCCAACTTTTTGGGTGTAGGGCCGACTATATTTTGTGGGTCCAATACCATCCGGAAGTAGCTTTACATCTCTTCTTGGTAGATATTAATGGCTCTTTTTGGATATTTTTTTTTGCATTTTTTTTATTACATCTTTTAATATGATAAAATATCTTAATTATTTAATAATTTTATTTTTTATTTTTATTTTCAATCCGTATCGCACTGACCCTGTGAAAAAAAAATATATTTATTGTGGGCAGGATGATTAGAATTGAATTTCAGCCCATAGCTAACCTTTAGAAATTGGCCCATCTAAATTTTTTGGATACTTTGAAAAGCTTAACTTGTAAAAATTCTGAACTGGTCAGTACATACCCTTTGTAAAAGTGTTTGAAAGTAGCTACTTTTGTAACAACCCCTCTTGGAGTTTGATATCTAAAGGAAGAATTGAATGGAAATAAGAAAAGCCAAAAGAAGATAGGGAAAAGTAAAGAGCCGAAAGAGAAGGACACACACAAAATGCGGGCGTATGAAAGAGAATGGAAGGAAAAGGTTGGTGTTTGAGGATAAATCCACAGAATCTAACAACTTTCCAGTCTTTCTAGGATTTATTTTCCTTGAAAAAACAAAATTAAGATAAAAATGCAATAGATTTGAGAACATGAAAGGACATAGGAAAACACCGTGCGTTATGTCATCTTTGTCAGCCTCCACCATTGAATGGATGAGAAGGAAAGGAAAAACGACGACAGAGAAGAAGAGAGAGAGGCTACGTTTCCATGTCCGCAAGGACACACGGGACTTTGAGGAGTGTATGGACAAAGGGCTCTTTTAAATCAATAAGAAATGATGCCAGCGAAATAGAAAGTTACGTCAGTATAAAATAGATCAGTTTTTTGATAAAAAAAAAGAATAACAGAAAAAAGTTGGTATAATACACATATATATATATATATAATAGATAAGTTTTTTGATAAAAAAAGAAGATGATGAAAAAAAAGTTGTTTTTTCCTCATCTTCTTTTTTTTATCAAAAAACTTATCTATTTTATACTGAAAATTTAAATTCCCATTGAAAATTTTGGTTTGAAAAATATAATAACCAGATTGAAATCTTAGAAGGGACCATTGTCTTGAAATTATAAGAGAAATTTAGTCATCTCTTTAAATTTTTTTTAGACTTAACATGTTTATTTAAATGTTAAAGTTTAATATTTAAATGAACTAACTGTCCACTCTTGTGTTCAAATAAATACATAAAATATGAAAATATCTATTACTAAAAGATGTGACTAATAAGTACTTATAAATTCATCGTTAAACTTCAAGCATCGACCTAATTCACCTAAAGATGTTTTCTAGCTAAAGTACGAACTATATTGGTAAATTAAATCAGAGACTTACAAAAAATCATGATTTAAATTCTATCTTTATCTATATTTGTTCATATGGGGGTAAAAGACAATGATTGTCTACATTATATTTACAAAACCTGCTGGTAAGAAATACTTAGCAATGTGCATTGGAATTTTTCTTATCTTACAAGTGATTTGGAGTCCTTTTACACTACTTGTCCAATATGTTGTAACATTGTATGCACTCTTTAATTGAAAATTTACGATTCAACTTTTCAATGAACTATTGCTCTAACTAAAAAATTATCTTCCACTTCCACTATTGAAAATGTGGAGTTTTTCACATTCCTTTCCACAAGACTTTGCAAGTCCTTTCAAAATTGAATTTCATTAATAATAATAATAATAATAATAACTATTTTTATATTTCATTAATTTAAAAAATACTTGTGATTTCAGAAGGTAATGGTGAAGCGTCAAAGGTTGGATTGAAAAAGCAAGCCACCTAGCTAGACTAGCTTAATTGCTTTGCACCTGGCCCTAGTTATCGAATTAGCATCCTCGCTTTAGTTTCGGTAATCAGCTTGGTCCACAGAAAATCACAAAAGGTTGATGCAAATCTTTTCCCCAAGAGCGACACGAGATCCAGATGATGGACGTGGATCTTTGACTCCACAACACCAGAAAAAGGTGGAACCCACAATTTTGTAATTTCATCTGGCAGATTAATGCTTCAAATATAATTTTCTTTTGCTTGTTTTTCCACCTTGTTTGGCTCCATTTAATGTACTGAGACAACATTTTAACTATCAACAACTTTATTTTTTCACCATTGATATTTTATCTTTTTACATCATTCTTACTCTTTTCTTGCAGTTTTTTAAAATTTATAATATTTTCCATAATCTTTTCTAGCTTTTTTTTCGTTTTTCAAATGGACCTTAGGGATGTGTTTGGGAATAGGAAAAGATGTTGGGAAAAAAAAGATATGAAAAACTAAGGAAAAAAAGAGAAAATGATGTAATGTGATTGAGGATAATATAATTCAAAATAAAGTAAACAAACATAAAATAAGTGAATCTTTTGTATGAAAAAATATGAAATAATGATTAAAAATATATATGATAATAAAAAATAGAGTTATTTGGTAATTAAGATATCAAATCATATCAAAAGGTGTGTAATATGTGTTTTCCCACCTTATTTTTTTCATTACCAAACACACCCTAAAAGTAAAATTTTTACTCCTAAAAATAAGAATTGGCACTATTATTAAAAGTCAATCCGAGGGTGTTTAAATTGGTCAAACCATGAATCCGTTAATTGACTAGATTGATTTTGTGTAATTTAATCTAGCGAGAAGTATATATTAAACAATATACTTTATTGGTAAGTAAAAGATTCATTTATTTAGATTGAGATTTATGGTTTAAAATTTGAATTTGTATAATATTACTTTTAAAATTATTTTTAAAAATATATTAAACTAATCAATTCAATTGGATCGTATGTTGAGAACTGGTCCAACCATGAACCGGACACTTAACCTTTCAACCTACAGCCTACTTTTAATAACATTTTACAAGTGGCCTACTATGCTTTCTACCATAAAATTTCAATTTCTATAATTTCTAGGATAGCCTGATATCTGATTCAAATAAAAAGTATGTATAAAGCTGCAACAAAATGCGGTTGCCATGGGTCAAGACGTTAAGTTCATGAGGATCCGCGCCTGACTGTTGTGCAGAGGCACATCTGACCAGAACTGTTTTTTGAACGGCCAAGATTCCCTGGATCCCTGCCACAAGCCTGCCAAGTTTTTCAAACATTTGGAAGACCTCCTTCAGACGCGTGCCTGCCTGCACGGAGGCACATTTCATTTGAAACAAGGACAGAGGGAGAGGGAGTCATTTGATTTGAAGGGCATCCAACCATCCGTGTGACAAATGGTTGGGGTGTATCGAAATGTTCAGAAGTTGGGTGGCCCCGAAGTCTAAATTTTCAAACTTAACATGTTTGTGGCCCACCATTCTAATACAAATAATCAAGTAAATGTCTTGGGTGGATCGTTTAGTCGGCCAACCAATCACAGCAAGAAAGCATATGAAAATCCCAACAACAGAAACAGTCCAAAAACCAAAATAATAAATGATCCCAACCAAAGGAGGATTTCTCGTGCAAAGGGAACAAACCCCACACAAAGGCTTCTCTTTTTCTTTTCCTTTTTTGACTTAAGGGTTTGAATTATCATTCTCAAGACGTCTCCACTACTTTCTTTTTTTTTTTTTTTTTAATTTTTACCCACAAGTGACATGATGTGGTGATGGAGGTCCACGTTGAAAATCTGTCTCACCTCGACCTGCGTTTATCCCAATGTGTTCGAAGTCAGGCTGATGGTTGATAGGACATGGATGTGGCCATTGTTTGTCAGCTTCCTGCACAAAATCAGGCGTCTGTTACTGTGTATGCGCTCTTGCCCAGTAGTCAAGTGGTCTACTCGCAAGAAGTTCACACTAGCGGACAAGTCGATTTGGATCTACAGAATACTTTCTTCTGAAAAAATGGCTTGGCTTCTAGAAAGGCTAAGACCGGATTTCAATTTGGGTGTGTTTGAATAGAAGTAAAAGATGGAAAATAAACAAAAAGAAGTATTGAAGAAATGTTAGCAGAACAAGGAATAATGTTGCCTATAAAATGGATAAAAATAGCAGGTAAATCTTTTTAATTGTACTAAAAAGAGTAAACTAAGAAAAACGAGGTTACCAGTGATTGATTAATGTCACAGTAAAGGTGTGTGTATGGTAAGAAGGGGAAAAAATTGGATTTTTTTACCTTTTTCTACTAATTTTTTTTACATATTTTAATATAATTTGATATTTGAACTGCTTAATAATTCTTCTTTTCTTATTTATTAGCTATATTTTTAATAATAATTTTATATTTTTATACAAAAAGCTTACGAATTTCGTTTTTATTCAAATTTAATTACTCTTTCTTTATTATTTCATTTTCTTTTTTCTTCTCTCACTTATTCACATTTCTTTTTTCCTCTCATCTTTTCCCCACGCTCAAGCGCATCTATAAACTGAAAATAAACACTTCTACGCCTTTAGCTTTTACATAATGTATCCAAACACAGCAAACTTTCTATGAGGATGATTTATTTTCAAGATTGCTTTCATCAATTTTTTTGCAGCCGAAAGCTCTTTTTCTTATAAAGCTTTGCATAAATGTATTCTTTACTAAAGTTCAATATTTCACCAAATCATTAACTCTCAAAACTTCGATTTAAAGGCAATCATTTCGTAAAATTCGTTTTGCAAAGCATTGAACTCTTCTTAACAGAGTTAGAATCAATGGTTTGGATTCTAAAATTGTTTTTAACCACTCCAGCCCTCTTGGAAGAGCGAATATCTTCCCTTTATTTGTAGTATCACTTCGCCTTTGAAAATATAGAAATCGCTACTATCTATAATTTTAATTATCACTTTCTATTTATTTTCTAAATTCTCGTCTATTTTTCAAATTTCACCTTTTCCCTTTTTTTTTTATTTATCCCTGTTACAAAATAAACCCAAAAAGATTTAAAATTGAAAAACATCTTTCAAGATCAGTTAGCTTATATGAATAAAATAAAGTGCATCATAATCCGGATTCTTTGTGGATCCATCTTGACTTTTAGCACGGGAGAGTTCAGCCGAAGGCGAATAAAAGGACAGCCAATAAAACGCCGGTCACGTAGCTGCCAATATGCACAGCCAATCTGCCGATTATTAGCTGAGGGCTATTCGCTTCGCTGGTGCGTTGATGAAATTTGGACGGTCCACTATGGGACCGTGATTAGATGTCGACTACACTGTAAGCTTGTCACCTGCAAATACATGGGAATCCACGGACCAGCTGGGCTGATCAGTACATGTAGCGGGCAGTGGTCCCCCACCATGTCTGGGGACGGATCCAGCTCTGGCTCTGGCACCCACCATTTATTTTGCACAATCAATGAGGTGTTGATATCATGTGCATGAATGAATAGGCTGCCGTCATGCATGTTGCATTTTTGGCCAGAACCATCCACACAATTCACTTGGTATCTGCTGTTTCCCACATTGATTGTACCGCTTGTAAGTCTTGTGACCACCATTACTTTCTCTACCTTCGATCTCAGTTTTTGGGTGTGTATTCAAAGCTGCTGTTCTTTAATGGTTTAGATGGATCAGTTTAGAGAGAGAGAGAGAGAGAGAGAGAGAGAGAGAGAGATATTCAATTATTTGCTATAATCTCTCAGAAGACTCAGAAAGAAAAGGACAATCATTGCATTTCCTAGTGTTTGTATGTGGGTGCCTTTGATATGATCCTGCCAACTAAGATGCACTTTATCTTCAGGCTCCCAAATTGCTTTTGCCCTGCCTTCATCTTCATTCTCTCTTCTGCTTGTCATTCCACATTGCTTTGAAATGCCAACTGCAGACTTGTAACACTTGCCTTGCTCTAATTTCTTGCCTTTGGATTGTATTTTTTCTGATTACCTGCGAGTGGAAGCCAGTGCCAGTCATCCGTCTGTTTGTTTCGGTGACAGCTAAGCAGCTCTAGATTCAAAACCCACTTCAAGTTCTCGATCTTCTTGGGATTTTCATTGTCAGCAGCTGTTTAGATTGGATACCCACTTCTTGTTTTTTGAGTTCTGTGCATGAGCGTTTCTGTTTTTGCTTCTTCTTTATGGTTGCTTGAATACCCACTTTCTTGCGTTTTGAGTTTGGCGCACACAACTCGGATTTTTGGTGTTTGATAAGGTCCACCATTTTCTTGTTCTTCTCTCTTTGAATCCTGGAATGTCCATGTTGGAGGAGAATCAAATAACCATTCCTCATCTATTCAGATGCCCAATTGGCCTTGATTTGTTTACTGATCCAGTCACTCT
Organism: Pouteria campechiana; assembly: GCA_036873735.1. NCBI lineage: Eukaryota > Viridiplantae > Streptophyta > Magnoliopsida > Ericales > Sapotaceae > Pouteria > Pouteria campechiana. Next base: position 7,855 of record JAYJMB010064780.1, read on the forward strand.
CAGCACGGGTCAAACTTATGATAGATCCAACATTGAGAAGTGGCTTGCATATGGCAATCTTACATGTCCTGTTACAATGCAGAGACTCCAAGACCTATCAATGGTTCCAAACCACACTCTCCGCCATCTCATCGACCATTGGCTTGTCGTGAACAAAAACTCCACTGTTGAACCGGTAAAGACTACCGAAACGGATCCTTCCTTGGTCGAACTCAAGAGCTACCTTCAATCAAAGGACACCTCCTGCACTACAACGCTCGAAACACTCAAAAAGATCAGAACTTTATCTGAAGAGTCAGATTCACGACGTGTCAGCTTGGTTGAGTTGGGTTTCTTCTCGTTGCTTCTGAAGCTATTATTTGGCGAGAACCGGGCCAAGGTCAAGCTCTCCTTGCAGGATCTGGAGCTTGCAGAAGAATCTCTTAACTGCCTTTTGAACTTGTCATCGAGCAGCGATTTGGGTCCTCTTAATATGCTCAAAGAAGGCTTTTGTTTAACATCTTTAGTTTGTTTATTGGAGCAAGGAAATATACAGATCAAAATGAGTTTGTGCCGTCTGTTAGAGGCAATCTCATCGTCGACAGAAACTAAAGAGCTTTGCATTGTGCTTGGACAGACACAGGCAGTTTTGCAAGGACTAGTCTCACTCCTGCATCAGAACTCCTACATAAGTGTTTCTGATGCAGCGACTAGAGCTATATCAGGCCTATGTTCAGTGGAATTGAATCGTGGGGACGTTATTAGAGAAGGAGGCATTGATGGTTTGATCAAGTACCTATCAAAGCCTGATAGGCGTTTTGCTTCAATGGCTTTGGATACTCTGGAACTTCTCTTAGCATTAGAGAGTGGCAAAAAGGCTGCCATCAGCCATGCAGATGCTATCAATCTCCTGGTGAAGATGGTTTTCAGAGTATCAGACCATGAAGGCAGTGAAAGCGCAGTGAGTTCACTCTTAATTCTTTGTTATGATTCCATGAAGGCGAGGCAGGAAGCTCTTAATGCAGGGGTTTTGACACAGCTTCTCCTGCTACTTCAAAGCCAATGCAGTGCGAAGGCCAAGACCAAAGCCAGGGTGTTGCTCAAGCTTCTCAGATCGATGTGGGCTGAAGACTCCAGAATGCGCAAGCTGCAGTATGGTCTGCGTCATTCATGAAAACAGCCTGCGTCATTCAAGCTGCCGTATGTGTGTACTCACATGTCAATATGCGTCTCTATATCATTCTAGTAGCAGTCATCCAGAGGATGGCTTTTGGAGTGTTAGACAGCCATGCTTCTCTTTTGTTGTGGTCGATTTACACCATTTTTAGCTTTCTTCTTTATTGATAACGTTTCTAGGTTGTCAGTGTTACTTGAGCAATGCATTTTCAACTTCATCCTTTTTTTTTTTTTTTGAGTTTGGTTGTCTGTTGCTCCAGTAATACATTCCTAGTCAATTGTTTATAAGATCGCTGGGGTTGCTAGAGTATCACATGCTCGAGAACTTTATTTGTTTTAAGGAAAGTTTACTATTACTTGGTTAGCTCAATATCAACATATTCATTTCTTAAATTGGCTCTTTTAATTATTTTAAACAACATGTTATCTTCCCGATGAGTTGGGATAGACGTGGAGCTTTACATAATGCATAAAATACGCTCCGGCTTTTAGGTATGGCCATGGTGCAGTTACCCAATCCACTGGTTTGTCCTTCCCCTGTATTCTCCCCAAATGTTTGACAATAGCAACCCTGAATGATAACGTGGGCAATCTGATACTGTGGGCTACCATACAGATGAACTGTATCCCAAAGATGAGAGAATTGGCCATCATTTGCCATCAAGGTGACAAACCGGGCCATCCGGAACCCAAGCATTGCAAAGTCACTGAAAGTTTTGGCTACCTCATGCGCAGGGTGGACCCCCAAATTGACGGTTATGATCGAATGATCATTTTTGCTCCATGTGCCAGATAATGGGGGTGATTAAACATCATGGTGTTTCTCTTCACACGAGAGCATTTTCTGCGACAAACTAAGAAAGCATCATTAACTCTCAATACTGTAGGTTCAAAGGTCAGAGAAAATGCGCACAAAATGATGATGCAATGAGATGATGACGACGACTTGTCAGTTGATGAGGCCATCCATCTCCCAGTCTACATCCACTTTGAGAATTTCATAGTTATTTGCTTCATATAGGGCTGTTTTTTGGCCATGCTCATTGCTCACCTGGACTCAACAGATTGGCTACAGAAGCGCAGAGGCTAACTTAGGCCAGTTTTTAGATTTGTGGACTGGGTCTTCTAGGGGTTTCACACCCACCATGGGAACCATTAAGAAAAAGAATCTTACTACTTATTGCCTAATAGCAGTATTTGCCTGAGACAGAAGCTGTACCATTTTGAAACTCTTTTCTTTCGATTGAATTGGAAAAGTAGAAGAAGATACAGTCGTGGCCAAAGTGGACTGGTTTCTCTTTGAAAGCGTATGGAGGAAATTGCAATCAGTAACAGCAGACATAAACCTCTCGAGATTAAATTACCATTCATTTCCATTTCCAAGGGTATTGAACATCACCATGCTTGCTCGTTGTCGTCGAGCTCTCAAACATATGGAGATTGGAAATGCCTGGTAATAATTATTCTCAACAGCAGCCGCTGGTTGCAGTCTCGGTTTGTGGCTTTTGCTGAAAAATGTTCTTCTTCCCACCTGCTGCACCCTCAGCCAGAAGACTGGGAATCTCCAAGATCTGCATCATAGATTCGCATCAATGGTTAAAACACTCCATACGTGGCAAAAAAAAAAAAAAAAAAAAAAAAAAATCATATCCGTGCAGGTAGATACCAGCATCAGGAAATTTCTAAGCAATCACGTTGTTTCCATTTTTACAGCCTTAAATGGGAAAATCCCATTTTGTTTTTAGATTTCTACCTTTCTCTGTAATATGGATCATTTTGTGTGAAATATTTCTCCAATCTATTTGAAAGTTTGTCTAGATAATCAAGATTCAGATATGTATATCATAATTTCATGGGATATTCTGAAGTATCCCATGACGCAGAGTAAAAGTTAAGTGATATATCAATGATGCTGACATCCCTAGGTGTATTGATTATTGTTGAAATGCCAGATGTCAAAATTATTATTATGGTAACACATAGCTTCCATTCAATAACTCATAATTTTGGTCTTCATGCGAAGGAAATTCGCAGTTTCCTTTGCATGAAAAGGAAAATTGACATCTATATGCTAGTTTCTACTTGATTTTTTGTTTTGGTATTCACTGGGAGCTTGATAATTTTCAAAAATTACCAATTTTCTTCAACATCAGTATAATGGCTCAACATGTTGATATTTGATTCAATATGTATCCCTGTATCCCTTTTCAAAATTAATATACATACCCATAGTCTAAAGATACCATACGATACCAATACTGAGGTTATTGATTTTTGTTCTTTCTTTGTGGGTGGTCTACATTAATCCAAACTAATCACTTCAGTAGACCACAATTTACAATGAAAGCTCACAGTTCTAAGGACACTTCTGAGTTTGGAACTCCTTTAATGATTCATGCTAGTTAGATGATAACATTGGCTGTGCAGAGGTGAAGGATACCCAAAAATTTTCTTAATTTAGGTTACTTCAAGCCTTTGATTATTATCATCCCCTTCCAGTGAAAATAAGCATAGGATTGGGCCTTTTCAGCCCAATTGGAGAAAGGTCAAGACAAGCTTAAGTCTGGGCTTAAGAAAAACAGGCCCTGATCAAAGCCGGTTCATTTTCCCCCCAAACTGGGCCCACCATCAAGCTGGTTCGGTAGAAGTTTAGATTCAACATTTCAAACTATTATGCATACTTCCGTTCACTGCAAGAATATATAACTATAAACAAGCATCTGAGACTGTCTCGTTGCCAAAGTTGGCCAGCACCAATTAACTAGATATTTTTTATGCACAATTTGGAAGTAAAAGTCTGAACAAGGAGGCTGGCTTGATGCTGGACCTATTCTCTATGCAACTTTAAAATAGCAAGCACATCCTGTCTGTCTTAGAATTCAATTGAAGTGGGTCAATCCAAGCAACATGGAGCATTATAGTGATTTTCATTAAATGATGATGAGAATATACATGTAAACAAATGAAGTAAATATAGGTTTTCAGTTTGGGCACCTTTAGTACAAGCTCTTCAAAACATTGCCCAACATTTATCCTGGTCTTTGCACTGCATTCTAGAAACAAGCACCCATATTCACGGGCAAAGTCAATTCCCTCTTTCTTTGAGACCACCCTTTCACTTTCCTACAAAGAAATAAAAAATCTGGATTTGTTGCCATCATATGCATAGCATTTGTCTTTCTAATACATGGAAACAAGCTAATACAGGCAATAAATCAGATACAACTGCCTAAAACATCATTCTTTTGAAACAGTCATTATACCTGAATCATCAATAAGCAAGACTATAATTACTCTAGTCCCAAGAGGAAATACCTTATCAACTTTATTTCCAACAAGCATCTTAATGCAGTCTTGATTAGTCAAGTAGAGGTCCATTTCCTTAGCCCACACCTCCAAAAGATTTGTAAATGTTTCTCGGCGAGTTACATCATAGACTGCAACGGTTTCAAATAAAATTAGTTTCTTTTTTATGAATATGAGAAATGAAGACAAGGAAAAGAAAAAGAGAAAAGTATCAACATCCAAGATTCAAATATAAAATTTGCGCAAGATTGTAAAAATGGCATTTTCTTTGCTACTTGGCCATGTTTTTAGCCTATTTTTAACAACCAGATTCAACAATATTTTCTTTGCTTCTGTCATGCATAATCATTGGATCACTCCATTAAATTGTATCAAGCTATTCTTAGCACCTTTTCAGGTAATTTCTTGACAGCTACTAGCTATCAATGTGCATATTGCTCTGTACTACACAATAAATAACAATAAAGAATTAATATGACCTTGACCTGTTCATAATCTATTGGGTTACTTAGGTTGCAGAGCTAACTATAAGATGTAGAGGCTTGCAAATTGTAACAAACATTAGTCGTAAATTTCTGGATGAAATTTCAATTCACGATGAAATTTCGGATAGGCAGGATATGAAAGATGAAACTAAACTCTCTTCCTGCCTGTTAATGCAATGCCAAGGCTCATGATATGTTGGAAGTGCACAATTATATGTGCCTATCCTCTGGACATTACAGTGGTAGTCTAGCTAAAGAAGGTATCCTTTCTAGCATCACAGATTCCATGAAAAGGACAGCCCTGGATGATTGTTTGAAGAGCCCACATAATGTACCTAAAATGCTCATGTGCTCATGTTGATCCATCTCTTTATAGAGTTTGGTTGGACATGCTGGACTTCTTTATGTTATGAATTTGTTTCCCTTTAATAGATCTTTAGTTATCCATAAAAAAGAAGGTGCAATCACACCAGAGATTCTTGAATTTCATGTGGAGCAGAAATCTAGAAAGAGGGATTCACCTTCATTTATAATCAACAGATCACTTGCTCATTATTCTTTGTCCCCTAACAAGCAACTGTGAATGTCCAGGCAAATTCCTGAAATCCTTAAGCTTAAAGCATCAGGCATCCCAGTTCATACATGCAAATGGATCTCACACTCACTATGCATATTAATGGCATAGCAATGGAATTATAAAATTAATTGTTTATATACAAATATGACAGTGTCATGCAAGCACACACGAAATTATGTATATGCGCTTTTCAAAGATCTACACCTCAGTAACCATGATTGAGTGCCAAATCATCAGATGAAGATATTTGGCATATCCAACCATCTAGGAAAGATTATTATCATTATTATTATTATTATTGTTGTTGAGATTGTTTTGACTGTGTTCAATAAACTAATCATGCAAAAAGGGCCTAAAGTGAAAGAAGTGTAAAAATAAATACTTCACTGAAATGGGACATTAGACATACCCATTATAACCCCTTGGGCTCCTCTGTAGTATGAGCTTGTTAAAGTTCTGAACCGCTCCTGTCCAGCTATAGAACAAACAGATTATCGATAGCATGTCCAAAAGTGAGGAGAAAAGCCTTTCTATAAGAAGCAAAGAAGGCCACAATTGATGACCTACTCTGCTTATCAAAATGGACAGTAACCAGAGAAAGTGCAGGCAGTGATAAAAGGATGCGATGGGTGTAAAGATCTAAGTCACATCACAACTATGGGTGCATAGGTTAGGAGTGAATAAGCATGGGTGGTGAGCTATAAATTCAAATTTCATCCAAAGCAAACAGTCCATGATATTTCACCAAGAAAACAGCAATAACTGGATTATAGAAACTAGTTCATCCAGTTCAAAACAACAAAACAAGGTTCATGTGGATCATTAAGCATGGGTTACAATGGAATCCGATAAGAATTCCGCTATTGGTTAAACAAATTTGTGACAAAAACGTCAAACGATCAATGGTAAAAATGCAAGAGGCATCTCTCATGAGGGTAGATATCTACATATCTCTCTAGTTCATCACATACACAGTGATAAATTTGATGTTCATTACAAGTCAAACTTGCGTCCAGAATTTCTCTCCAAAAAAGCACCATTAGGACGAAACCCCACCATGATGATCAGAACTGTGTGTACATGACAATTGAATATTTAGTGTTAATAAACAGTTGAATCTGTTTCCTTTCTCAACAATTGGGATTATGAATTGGCACTACAGAGAAAGAATGAAAATGGTTACCAATGACCATTCCTACATTGCTGAATAACCAATTGAAATCCAAATCAATACTGCATCCCAAACACATCCAACTAACAGAAGCAAGTTATGAAATTACCTGTATCCCAAATAGCCAGCTTTACTTTCTTCCCACCAAGGGTTACCAATTTTATTTTAAAATCCACTCCTACCAAAAGAATCAGCAAAGTAATTAGCACATCATGCTTGAAAGCATCCAAAAGAAAAGAAGAGGACGAGGCAAGGAGGTACGAATCCCTGAGAGAAGAGATCCACTACTTCCTGACACTGGTCTCGTTCTTTTCCATACCACCGTAACGCTCGTGGGGAAACTACACCAACAATACCAAGGCTCTTTTCTTCCATACAAGTCACAACTACAAATGCACCTCCAAAATGAACCACTCAAGCAGTGGACAACACTTTAGGAGATTGGCCATCGCCTAAAATCCAACTGATTATAGCCATTAGCCAGAACTAAACTGCCATTATTCGACATTTATTCTTCAAAATTGGGTGATCTCCTGCTCTGGATTTTTCAGCAATCCCTCAACTATAGTCACGCTATTATTTGTAACAACAGCACTACAATCCATCCATCGCCCCAGGACTTGATAGATTACAACAGTATAAAGCCACAAACTGAAATCAGTTGTCCAACACAACTAAAACAGAAAATAAGAGAGCTGTTCGTGACAATTACGCCATTTTTGAAGTTCCAACACGAAGGAGAGGAATGGCATTGACGTCATTTCCAAAGAGCAGTAGTTGAAAATCAAACTTACCTATAGTCGGAGAAAGATCTTCGAAGGTGTTGGAAGTGAAGCTCAGCAGGAGACTGCTCTTCCCAACTCCAGAATCTCCAATCAGTAGCAGCTTGAACATGTAATCGAATTCGGGAGCCTGACTCGTCAACGAATCCATGGATTCCCTTTTCGCCTCTGCAAAATCCTCCAACAACAGAAACCGACATGAGGAACTAAAGACAAATGCCTGCATATAATGCAACAGAAGGGAAAGGAGTGAAAATAGGGGACATACACTAAGGTTGCGTCTCTTCTACCGAAGAAGATCAGATCCGAAGCAAAGCAGCCTTGAGGGAGGAGAAAGAATAAAGAATCAGATGCGAGACTTAAGTCACTGCTTCTTCATCGCCTTTCATTGGGTTCGAGAATGAAAAGGTTTTCTTTCGTTCGTCGCGATGGACAAATAGTATGCTTCCTGACTCTACGGATAATTGATCAAACCGTTCAACCGAGATTAGCGATTGTATGGATTAATTTTTCAATTAGACAATCATCATAAAAATATATGTTTATGAACAGAGGAAATGATTGGATCATCGGGGAGCATTGTCCTGCTGTTTAGACGACGACTAGTCTAATTTATACCGCGCGATTGTCTGAGTCGAGAGACCCACAGCCGCCACGTGGATATTCGGGTAGGCTAAAGGCGCGGAGTTTACGTTAAAGTCTAGAAGCATTTCGTTCCCGCAACTTAATCCAAAACTACGACTGTCGGATTATTATTATTATTTATCTAATGATTAAAAAATTATAATAATTACCTCTTATGATTTTCTATGAATCAAACATGCAAAATGTAAGGTAAATAGTGTGAAAGAAGTTACGATTACAATTATATTCCAAGCAAGAAATTCAAATATCATAAATAGGAGATTATTATTGATAATTATTGAAATTATCTTTAATTTTTTCTTTTTAATATGTTATCGATATATTATTATTAATTAAAAACTAGAGTTGCAAGTTTATGAAAGAATGAGCTTAGGACTGCAAAAACTTTGAATTGTTAAATAACACTAAGAAATAAACACATTGATACCGAGGGCGCTTGCCTCTACCTTACATGCGTGTATGACATATGGTAGCAAATAATTGACATATTTTTCTTTAAAAGTATGATGCGTTAAGAAGAGATACAATGCTATAATTAAGACAGCAATGCCTGCTATATCAAAATATTTAATTTTGTTGTGAACATTATTACACATGACCTGAAGCTAAATCCAAACTGGTCAACCTAATTTATAATTGATTAGGCCCTTGAACTTGATCTAAGTTGACTTGTCTAATGGCTGAATTGGGTTTCATCATGCATCTCTCACAGTGGGGCCTTAGGTGGCAGCTTGTCGAGGCCATTTCTCCTTTGAAATTTATGAACAGAACTTACATTTTTGTGTAATTGGGCCATGAACCATGACCCTACTTCAAGGACTTTTAGACTAAAAGATAAGAAGGCACGATGGCTTTACTAACCCACTTCCACATGGCCTTCAGCTGCATATGGAGTGGGTGCAGCGGACCAATTAAATTGTAGTCAGCCTTATTTCATTTTCCTCATGTTGTTTTCTAGACAATAATCTAAATCATCCAAAATCGATGTTCTAGCATATATGTTCATAAAAAGTAACTTCTGCGGATCATTGATTTTAAATAAAAATGTAATTTAACGATTTATATCGAGTATATGGATACAGTTATAAGACCTTTCTAAGTCCTATTTTGCATTTGACCCTTATAACATGGGGGAATGAATTGGTTTGGATCAGTTTATTAATTGCGTTTGGCGGATGAGATGATGAGTGTGTTCCAGATTTTCGGCTCGATAGCAAAATATGGTCTAATCTCGTCGGAGCACAGCATGCAATGGCCTCGTTATGGACAAAAACCGGATGCTCTGCTCCTTGAAATGGCAAATGCAATCTACCAGCTAAGCAAACGGGGCCAAACGAGATCTGCTGTAATAAACGGCCCCGCCCCACTGGAGAGTTGTTGTTCGCTACCGCTTAATTTCTCAGTTTTAGTCTCTCGTCCACCGTAAACGTAGTATGCTGCATGATTATCCTTTGAAGGTCTGAACTTGGCGTCTTTAACGTAGGAAATGGCCCATAATTTTGTGTGGGAAATTAAACCTGTTTAGACGTATCTTTTAGAAGGGTCAGGTTTTGTGGTTGTGTCCTTTGGAGAGGGCTCGGTTTACTCCTGGAAGCTGCGTCTCTTGAAAATGGTATGTCTTTTGAAAAGGCATCACTCTTCATTTTGCGTCGCATTGAATTGCCTCTCATTATTTATGCGTCTTTTAGTAGTTTATAACGATTTATTTTTCTAAGGTATTTGCGTGTGGTCCACTGCCTTGGCCAACATTTTTGAGTGCCAGCGTATCAACCATCACAATCTGCCAGAGCATCTAATAACTCCAGTTGCTATAAACTGGAGGTCAAGCGAGGCGAAATGCATGCCAACCTGATCTTCAACATCATTCCCTCACCTTAGAAACATCAGTTTCTCAGGCGTCATTGCTACAATCTCCAGTGTGAGAAATGGAGAATGTGGTGGTGATAGTTGGAGCCGGCCCATCAGGCTTAGCAACCTCAGCCTGCCTCAATCTCCATTCCATTCCAAACATCATCCTAGAGACAGAAGACTGTTGTGCTTCTCTTTGGAAGAAGAGAGCGTATGATCGTGTAAACCTTCACTTAGCCAAGCAATTCTGCCATCTTCCTCACATGCCACACCCTACTTCAGCCCCAACCTATATTCCTAAGAATGAATTCATACACTACATCGATCGGTATGTTTCGCATTTCAACTTGACTCCCTTGTTCGGCAGATTCGTCGAGTCTGCATGCTACGATGGGAGCAACGGAAAGTGGATTGTCATGGCCCGCAACACTCTATCAAATGAGATAGAGGAGTATAAGGGCAGGTTCCTGGTCGTTGCCACCGGCGAAAATAGCAAGGGGTTTATCCCCTATGTGCCAGGGTTGGAGACATTCTCTGGGGAAGTTTTGCACTCTAACCAGTACAAGTCAGGGTGGGATTACGGTGGAAAAGCTGTCCTGGTTGTTGGGTCGGGGAATTCAGGGATGGAGATTGCTCTAGACCTCTCCAACCATGAAGCAAAAACAGCAATAGTCGTGAGGAGCCCGGTAAACGTCTACTAATAATTTATATTATTGTGGTTTTATCTGCACTTTTCATATGCAAATTAAACTAAATCTTCATGCGAGTTATGGCTATAAACTTGTTGGATTTGGCTGTTTAATTTCCTTGTTACATGCAGGTCCATGTGCTCACAAGAGAAATGGTATACTTAGGGATGGTTCTCCTTAACTATCTACCATGTTCTTTGGTGGACACAATAGCTCTCATTCTTAGCAAATTGAAATTCGGAGACATTTCTAAGCATGGGATAACAAGGCCAATCAAAGGGCCCTTCCATCTCAAAAAAACCACCGGGCGCTCTCCAGTGATTGATGTGGGAACTATCGACAAGATCAGGTCCCGAGAAATCAAGGTGAATTCACAAAATTTCATCAAACTCATATAAGAAATTTGGTGTATAAACCATGCAGGCACATGCGCTTGTCTGCATGCATGAATACTCAATATATAAGCTCAAAAATCAGTGCTTGCATGTTCCATTTACATGGGCACATGCACAATCAAATGGATTTTATCTTTTAACTATTGCATGTGCTTATCTTTTTACAAATCCATGTAAGCCGGTGTTCATGCATGTCTGATGGTGAACAGGTTCTGCCAGCCTTGGTGAGCATCAGAGGCAGCGAGGCAGAGTTCGTAGATGGCACGGTGCAGGCCTTCGATGCCATCGTTTTCGCCACTGGCTACCGGAGCACTGCCAAAAGCTGGCTGAAGGTAAACCATTTCCTCTTAAAACCAACATGGAGGGTTACTACTACGAGCTTATGTAGATTTCATGATGCTTGAATGGTGTTTATACAGGGAGACGATGATCTCCTGGACGAGGAAGGCATGCCACTGCAGAAAATCCCCAACCACTGGAAGGGGAAAAATGGCCTCTACTGCGCCGGGCTCTCTCGAAGAGGATTGGCTGGTGTTTCTGAGGATGCACAGAACATTGCCAACGATATTAAGAGGGTCGTGGAGGATGATGCCAATGACATGCTGAAGACCAATAACATCAATTGATAGTTGCATACGTGCACTTGCGGTTATCATAAATGCTCCGTGGACTACGTAGATGCAGACTACAAATAAAGAATGCAACTTTGATCTATTTGGGGGAAGTTTATATTACAAACGTTTGTAATGGAAGCAAATTACAATTTAAAGGTATTTTTGAAAATTTTAAAATGAGTAATTTATAGAGTTTATTTAGATTTTTTTTAATTTTATAAGAATATTAATAATATAATTAGTATGTAGGTGACATACGAAATTGAAATGTATTTTAAATATTTTTTGAAAATAAAAAATTAAGTTTATTGGGCTTATGAAAGCTCATAAACGTGTTTAATAGGTTTTAATATAGTTTAGCAACACTTAATTGAGTCGAATAACCAGCTTTATTAAACTCTTTAAAAAATCAATAAATTCAACAAAGCCTTATATAGACTTTAACCAAGTTTAATAGAATTTAATTGAGTTTAAAAATAATTTTATAAAACTTTGTTAAACTCTATGAAACATCAATAAAGTTTAATAAGCTTTAATATGTTTTAATGGGCGTTAAATGAGTTTAATATTATTTTACCCTTCAATAGTTAAAACTCATGAAACTTGGCTTTTTAACGGACTTATTTTACCCTTTGATGGTCAAAGGAATCCTAGCCATAGATCCCTGATGAAAATCCAAATGTAAATATATTATAGTAAGATTGGAATGATATCAAATGTAAATATATTATAGTAAGATTGGAATGATATCA
>JAYJMB010064791.1:0-22350 GCA_036873735.1 Pouteria campechiana
TATTTAGGAATCAAATAGGTGCAAAAGATGAAGTATTAGGAGAATAAAATATGACATTTTGCATTCTCATCACTAATTAATCTATTTCAATGGTAGAGTTAACTTGTAAATGTCCCATGAATTAGGAAAATTATGACAGTGTCTTAAGAACTATCATTAGCACTAATTACTATCATTAGTGCTGATCATGGTTGGGCTTAATTAACTCAAAGTGTAATTATGTTCAATCTGTGCAACCTGACTTTACGATCTCTCACAGGTTAACGACAAATATCGCCCACTTTTAGTTTTTCACGGAATATTAGAAAATACCACTCATCCAGTTACTAAAAAACCTAAGTCTAGGACCGAATCACTGAGTCATAACTCATCGAGTCAAATCTTAGTAAATATTATTCATCAACCCACTCAAAAGCCTCATTCTAGGACCAAGTTACTAAGTTATGACTCATGAGTCACTGAGCCATGACTCACTGAGTCAAACCTTAGTAAATACTAATCACCAACTCATTCAAAAGCTTAAGTCTAGGATAGAATCACTGAGTTATGAATCACCGAGTCACTGAGCTATGACTCACTGAGTCAAACCTTAGCAAATACTATTCATCAACTCATTCAAAAAAATAATCTAGGACTGACTCATTGAGTCATGACTCACCGAGTCATACCTTAGCAAATACTATTCATTAACTTATTTAAAAGCCTAAGTCTAGGATCGAGTCACTAAGTCATAACTCACCCAGTCAAATCTTAGCAAAATTACTTTAAATGAGCTAAACCCAGTCTACCTGGCCCACTCTTCTTAAGCTTCTCATGGGCAATTGAGAGAGCTGAGCTAAACCAGTTAACCTGGCCCATTATTTTTAAGCTTCTTATGGGCAATGAGAGAAAGTTGAACCAAACTTAGGTCACATATTTTCTTTTGGTCTCTTTCAAGTTTAAGTATAATAGAGATCACCTAGTCTTGAGTCCTTCCGAGATATGCCAATTGGGTCACAAACCACCTACTGTCTCTATGGTTTCTCATAGTCTAAACGATAGAAATTACTCGGTCTTGATTCCACCTGGGACAAACCAATAGGATCCAAAAAGTCATTCTTTAGGTTGACCTAGTTTCTAGTAACTCAGTATAAAACTGTGTCACCCTATTCGCCCATTGACTTGAGTTGACCTCCTAAATATCAAGTCATCGCAATGTGCTCGGCGATCCCAAAGATAACAAACATTCATTCTGAGAGTATGTGTTTATTTTTGAATCAAGGATTTTTTCCTATTGTGAAGATGTAATTAGGACTATCTGTGGTCTGGGATGTGAACATATAACTTTCTTATGTACACAACACGTGTAATCAATTGAGGACAATCGGTAAAAATAAAAATTGCTTGATCTACTATGACAAATCCTCATATCATTCTATTTTTCCCTTCCTCTTTTTATACTTGTTACAACAAGATAGTACTAGTGGGCATCATAACGTTACCCTATACTATTAGTGAAGGAGGAATAAAAATCACTACCCTCCTAGACTTCTTGATGGTAAAGGTACCTTTAGCCTATAATGCAGTCTTAGGATGGTCAGGATTGAATTAAATGATTATAATAGTTTCAAGATACCATTGGCAGTGAAATTTCCTAGCCCCAAAGGGGTAGGCATATCCAAAAGTGATTAGAAAACTTCATGGGAATGTTACAAAAGTTCCTTAAAAGGAAAATTTGGCGAACATGGTCATGGTCCAAAAGGCTCATAGGAAGTGGAGAATGTGCATGGACTTTACATCCCTAAACAAAGCCTTCCCAAAAGATAGTTATCTACTTTCCAACATCGATCAACTAATCAACTTTATAGCAGAATATGAACTAATAATGTTTATGGATGCTTTTTTAAGTTATCATCAAATTAGAATGTACAAGCCAAACTAAGAGAAAACTACCTTTGTAAAGTATATATATTCCAAAGTTATAGCGTTTAGGTTAAAGAATGCAGGTGCAACTTATCAAAGAATGATAGACACTATGTTCAATGCCACAAATCATAGGCATTGGACATAGAAGATGCATTTATTGTGATTCACAAGTAGTGGTAAAATAATAGAGAAAGGAATACAAAGCTAAGGAACCATTGATGTTGTGACATTTCTTGGTAGCTTAGAAGATTATGGAGAAACTTTTCAACATCTCTATCTTACAAGTACTAAGAGAAGTGAATGGAAAAAAGCTAACATATTATCAAGACTAACTTTACTACCAATATTCACTCCCAAAGAACCATCTCACTTGAGTATCTTGCCTACTCTAGTGTTGGAGATACTAAGATGGCTATTGAAATTCAAGAATCGTTAGTGATGGACCCAATCTATGCATATTTGAAAAATAGAGAAAAACTAGCAAATCCCCTAGAAGTAAAGAAACTAACATGATTTTTTGCAAAGTTCATCTACCTCGATAGTGAACTATACTGTAGAGGACATACATACCTGTATCTCTAGTGTATGATAGAAAATAAAGGGAAAAAAATCATCAATAAAATTCATGAGGGAGAGTATGTAAATCACGTTGGAGTCAAAATTCTCACATTTAAAATAGTCAGATAGGTATATTACTTGCCCACGATGGCCTCTGATTCAAAGAAGTCCATAAGGAAATATGATAAATGCTAGAAAAATGCAAACATCTCACGACTCTCTACTACTAAATTAGCAACCATTAATAACCCATGACCCTTCAATCAATGGGGAATGGACAAATTGAGTCTATTTTCATTAATGATAAAAAGATAAAAATAAATCATTATTGCAATAGGGTTGAGGCTAAAGCAACATAATCTATATTGGCTGCCCAAATGGAAGGATTTGGGTTGGGAAACATTATGTGCTGTTTTGGGGTACCTAGGGTTCTAATTATAGATAACAAAAGCTAGTTTGATAGTAAATCCTTCTAAACTCTCAGTATCTCTCATGGATTACACTAGAAATTCTCTTCTATGCTACACCCTCAAATTAATGGATTGGCAAAAGTAATGAACAATAGAATCATGGAAAGGTTATGTAAAAAGGTGAATGGATTAAGAGAAAATTGGTACATGAAACCCCTCAAGATATTATGAGCACTCTGGATGCTTCCGAAGAGATCCACAAGAGAAACTCCCTTTATGCTCACCTACAAATATAAAGTAATCATACCAAACAATCTATAGATCTCATCAGCCAAAATTCTCAACTTCAATCTAGAACTAAATGAGTAAGCCCTCAAAGCTAATCTCGATAGGCTTGATAAAGTCAGAGCTAATCCTAGGCAAGATCCGCTAGGCATCAAAATTAGGTAAGACAATATTATCATAAGAAGGTCAAGGCGATAGGCTCCCCTAAAGGAGATCTTGTCTTATGAAAAGCAATATTCAGTAACACTGCTAGAACTAGAGGAAAGCTGACAAAAATGTGAAGGACCATGCATATTTAAGAAAATCCTAAGCAACGAAGCCTATCGACTACAATGACTCAGTAAAAGAAGTATTCTGAGGACTTAGAATGTTGAACATCTATGGATTTATTATCAATAGAATAGATAAATTTATGATTGTAATTTTCATGTCACTTGAATATTCATTAGAGAATCCTTGTAAATTTTTTCTTTTCATTAATAAAATATCATTTTATATTATTGTAACAAAATAAAAATTACATATCCTCATTAGATTCCCTTGAAACTATATCACTAATATTGGCATCGGGGAATTTTGAGTAACCTTTCTTTTGCAGGAGAAGAACCCATCAAAGAATAATGTCACTCCTTAATTTAGTACCATCTTTTGATATTCGAATTTAGTAACTAGCTACTCTAGCCACTCTAGCCACTATAGATGAGTTTGTTTTAGCACAATGGTGTGCTCCATTATTAGCTGAGAAATTTCATCTTGAAGGGTAAGCTCGCTAATCACAGCCTTCATCTCAAGGCTATCCAATGCTACCTTTTTAGCTATAACACTCTCCATAATAGCATCACAATCTACTTTGATGACTTCTTGAGAAGTGACTGTAGCATCTTGATTGGCCTTAGCAACCATATGATCATACACCACATACTCATGAGTGGACTCAACAATCTTTTACTCAGCATTTGTAGTGTCATAGTCAATAACTAGCGCTTCCTTTTGAGCTTTTAAGGTTGAGGCAGTCTCCTCCAACTTTGCAAAATGCTTTCACTCCTCCCTTAGAATAACATCAAGGTGAGCACTCTTAGCATTGGCTAGGTCTCGCGAATGCTCCAAGCCCACTACTAATGAGGAGCGCACTCATTCCTTCCCCAATTCAACCTCTACTTTTGAAATTATGACATAATCTGATATAAATTTTCCTAAGCCACAGCCAAATCATGAATCAAAGACTTCACTTGCTCTAGCAAATTGCATTTATCGATTGCAACCTTCAATAGGTGAAGTATCGACTCATTACAAAACATTCTCAAAATTACAATCCCATGCTCATAACTGATTCCAAGGACATGCTAGCTTATTAATGTATATTTGGGCCAGGTCTTGGTGCTCCACCATAGAAGGCACAAATGGTCTCTTTGAGCACAATAGCAATAGGGGAGGATGGGTGAGAAGTAGGAGAAAATTAAACCGCTGGTACCCTACTAGATGTTGGTTCCATTCGATCTATGGAAAAATTGGATTCCTAGAGGTGTGGGGAATACAAACTAATTATGCAAGTGTAGAAAATAAATACAATGAAAGCACATAAACACATAACAATAAGGACAAAAGGATTGTAGTGGTTCGGGCCCTCTCTTAGTACCTACTCCACTCTCCAAGATTTCTCCAACCTTGAGTTTCACTATAACCCATGGAATTATAACCTTTCTTGGTATTACGAGCTAACTAAAAACTCAACACTGATTTTATGAACCCACCAGAAACTCTACATTAGTTTTAATGAGCTCACCAGAAATTCAACACTAGTTTTACATCAGAAACTCTATAATTGTTAGTTTTCCCTGAGCTTACCAACAACTCATACAATCTAATTTCTCAAGAGCCAACTAGCAACTCAACCTTTATGAGTCGAGATATACAAGAAAATTGTCTCTAGTTAGGCCTGGATGCACATACAATTTAAGTTTAAATAATAAAGATAAAAATATTAAGCTCACAGGGCTTTCTGATCTCCCTTAATGAGTAAAAGATGAATCTTTGAAGCTCTTTGTTTGTTGAAGCTTGTTGGAATGAATGCACCTCTTGACTTTGAGTTCTTGTGTTTCATTTGTGTTTAATCTTCTCAAAAGTCTATCTTTCTTTCTTTGGAACTCCTATTTGGAAGTTCTATTTCAAACTAACCATAGCTTCCTTAACTTTCTGACTGTTGAAAAATGCTTCTCTATAAACCACACGGTGCTATCTTGTCATGCCTCTTTGGAGCCTCCGAAGTCACTTTCAGAGCCTTCGAAGGTCATAGTCTGTTTGTCATGGGCGTTCATGCATCGTTAACTTTGAAGTGCATTTCATGCTTTCGAAGCTATGTATAATCATCCAAAGTGCGTGTTTCACACCTCAGAAGTACTTGGTTCATCTCTGGATCATCCAAAGTCATAACTTTGCATGCTTCTACCCCGAATGGCTCTTTCACACCACCGAAGCTTTTCTTCTTTTCGTCTCTGAAACTCTCTTTTTCTTCAATTTTGAAACTTTATCTTCTCATGTCTCTGAAGTAACCACGTCACCTCCGAAGTTCTCTTCATTGCCTCTGAAGCTTCCTTCCTTCATTAATTTCTAACCTCTGAAGTTCCCTTTTGTTTATTTCTTTCTTTGTTGATAGCGTTAACTCTGAAGTCTTTTCCTTTCCTCTAAAGCTCCTCTATCAACTCCGAAATTCCTCTACTTAGCTCTGAACTTCCTATTCTTCTTGACTCCGAAACTTCATCTTCTCAACTCTGAAGCTCTTCTTGTTGACTTCGAAGCTTCCCTATTAACTCCACAACTTCTCCTACTCAACGCCAAAGCTACCTATGAAACTGAAAAATCTTAGCAACATAATTATTAGCTTAAATTAAGTCATTAACATATTTTATTAATTATCAAAACTAGAGCCTTTGACTCAACACTAAAGTCAATTAGATCGACTATTACGAAGGGCGATCAACCACTGAAATAATGGAGGATGATGATTACTTTAGAATATTGTAAATCTAGTAGCAAGGGAGCAATAACCTTAAAAAATGTGAATATAAATAAGATAAGTACTTAACCATAAGTTGAGATTTTATACATGTTGAAAATATGTAAAATTCTAAAATACCTACAAAGTAGAAGGTTGGTATAATGATAAGAGCTTCCTCCAATTGTAACCCATTACTCCTCTAAAGCCACCACTTATGCCTTTACCTCAAAACTTGTAGAAGCAATGGAGATAGAATTAAAAAGAAAGGATCCCTCATAGCTCAAACTTGAAAGGTGAAGGGACTTTGGAGGACCTGAACTTGATAATGATTAAAAAGGAAGAAACCCTCGGATCCCAAACATAAAAGAGGAAAGAACTTGAGAGAGCTTGAACCTGATAATAAAGAAAAAGAGAGGGACCTCCTCAAGGTCAAACCTACAAAATTAAGAGACTCTAGAGGGCCTAAATTTGATAAGGACATAAAGAGGGACCCTAAAAGGCCCAATTTAGAAGAGAAAAAAATTAGAGTTGACTCAAACATAAAAGAAACTAGCCTAGAGTCAAAAATAGGGATGAATCCACCATTGAAGGACAACCCATAGATATAAGGAAGGATGACAATAGGTATTTCCTTCACAAACACCGAAGGGAAAAATACAGGCTACCTATACTAGTAGAAAGCCTATGAATTGAGGTCACTAAAAAATAAAGGGAGAAGGATACAATTTTTTTTCCAAAGTTATATCAAGATCCTCCTTAATAACTAAAATATCATCTATGGACATCACATGATAGAAAAAGAAGATTGTTACCCAATGAAGTAGGAAAATCAATGGAAGAAGAAGAATTAGAAGAGCTGGAGGATCCAGTAAAACACCCACTTGATGATGCTGGTCCCTTGCAAATGGTAGCTCAAGGGGGGGGGGGGACAGAATTGTACACAATAAAAAAAATAAATGAATAAACAAATTAGTAATGAAATTTAATAGTTCAAACTCTTGAAATGTTGAAGATAATGGTTTGTTCATTCTTGATTCATGTTTTGCAGATAACTTTTGATCTTAGTGTAAATGCATGTTAAAATCTTAGAAATTTCTAACTTCTACTTCCATCAACTTGATCTTCTATTTTTTAGGCTTTGGAAGTGACTAGAGCTGTTGTAATTTGCTTTTGTTGTGGTCTAACTATTTTAGATGACTCGAAATTTACTCAACAAAAAATTTGAACAAGGCGACTTTAGAATTCTAAAAGTCTAGTGAGTTGTGTTAGTTACGATTGCAATAATAAATGCAGATGTTTGAGCAGAGTTCTCTATCCTCAGAAGGCTGCTAAGAGAGGAATGTTTGGTCCAAAGGGGTTTTTAGACCTCTGAAACTAGGGAATGCTTCCTCTAAAAATTCCTTTGGAGTCTAACACTCTCAACTACCACTAACGACTACATTCTTTAGGCTTCTGAAACTTGGTTTTATCTATGAAGAAACTTCTGAAATCTATCTTACGCCTAAAATATTTCTAGGAGACATTTAAGAAATCTAATAGAGGGATTCCATCCTTTGAGGATTCTTCTGAAATTTTTTTTTTTGCTCAATCTCATCTTCAGACTCTTCTTGAGACCTCTAAAGGGACCTTTAAAATCTAAGACAGGGTTTTAGACTTCTTTGTATCTTCTAAAGTATCCTCTGAAGTGTAAAAATTATTTTCTTGAGTCTTCCGAATTTTTCTCTAAGTTACAAAACTTGTTTTATCTTTTGTATTTACTTATTTTTGCCCTTTGGTACTTGATTTGTGATATGTGTAACTAGGTTATGTTGAGTCCAACCTGCTATGATATGCAAGGTAGCAAAAATTCAAATATGATGAAAAAATAGATGGGATGTGCAAGTGCAAAAAATAGAATATAGTAGAAGCACACAAACACAGGGACAATAAGAACATAGGGGTTTACAGTAGTTCGAGCCCCCTTGGTACTTACTCTACTCTTTAAGATTTTTTGAATCTTGGGTTCCACTATACCTTATGTGGAATTATATCTTCCTTTATTTTCAAAGCTAACTAAGAACTTTTATAATCTAGTTTTACCAATCTCTCACACACAAACTGGTTTCTCAAGATCTTACCAGGAACTCAATCTACTACTTATAAAGTGTACAAGAAAATGCCTCTAACTTAGGCTAAGATGTACATATAATTAGAGCTTAACTATAAAAGATAAAATACTAAACACATTATAGTGATTCAAACTCCTTTAAGATGGTAATGATGTGCCTTTGAAGTCCCTTGATCTTGGCAGCACCTTGGAGTAAATGCACTTAGGATACTTGAGTGGGTCTCTTGTGTTTGATTTGTTTTATCACTTAGAACTCTCAAGCATCATGTTTCTCTTCAATGGAGTGTATATGTATATATATATTCTAGGGAAGTTTAGGACCATTTGAAAAAAGACCATTACAATATAGTTGTTGCAGTGACTCATAGATTTCCAACTGTTGGAGTGGCAAGAGCATCATAAGTGGCTGTGCTAATCGACTGTGCCCCAAGTGACACCACAGGCGGCAGGTATACCGACTATGACTTGTAGGTGACTGTCATATCGACTACGACCTTCAAAACTTCTAAAACTTCCTTTGAAGTTTTAAACACGTCCTATAAAGCTTCCTTTCTTCCTCTAAAATCTTTTTGCTTCCTCTAAAGCTTTCTTAGCAAAAATATCATTAGCTTAATTCAAGTTATAAATAAATTTTATTAATTATCAAAATCAAACACTTATGGTCAATAGGTTATTTAAGTTTTTACATTCTATATCACTTTAAAGTTGATTTCCTGATGTATTTTCTTGGTTTTACCATTCTAACTTTGCAACACTTAGAAAATGATATGTTAGTACCTTACTTTTTCACTCGTGTATTTGATCATCATCAAAACTTAGCTAATGCATTACATTTATCATTAAAATTAAGCTAAGTAAAAGGGGTAGAGTTAACAAATAATACCTTCATCGATTCCAAAGTGGGATCTTGAGATGGTCTGAGAAAAACTTTTAGTCCCAAAACCACTCCTAAAGCAACTTTGAAGCAAAGCTCTTCTTTAGTAGGACCAATAAATGATAACAGGTAGACCTCTCTACTCCTAAAATGGGATGAAGGGAACAATGAAGGAGTAACAAAAAAAAGTAACTTAGGGAGGAATAGATGACCGCCTACACACAACAAACATAATGCTTTTGGGTTACTAAAACTGCTTCTTGAAAGTGGAAGGATTGTAAGTGGTACCAGTAGAGGCTAAAGAAGTAGAAGCCTTAGCCTTAGGAAAATTGGAAGAAGCCAATGATAAGTTCATAATTTTTCATATTTTAATATCTAAATTTATATATTTTGGATTCTCAAATAATATAATTTTATTGGTTTATAATCATGTTTGATTATATATTGCATTTAATGGAGTAACTTTCTATTTCAGGCATTAAAATTGTCAAAAATGAGCTAAAGATGACAAAGGAGTCACTTTGAGACAATTTCTGGCATATATGGAGGCTAACTTAGAGAAAATATTCAACATGAAAGTTGTAGCTCTTTGAATTATCTATCCAAAAAATTCAAAATTGTGTGATTTTGTTATCAGACGAGAAAGTTATGGCCAAAATACTAAAACTATGTATGAAGCTTCAGAGACTCTAAAAGCAACTTTAAATAGTCTAAAGGTGTTTTAGCGGGATACAGGAATTGATTTTAGAGGGACGACTATGAAAGCCATTATGCTATTTTAGAGATTCTAAAAATAATTTCAAAGGTTCTGAGCGAGTTTCAATTGGCGTTAAAAGGCTTCAGATGTGGGAAGTATACTTCAGAGACTTTGAAACAAGATGTTGAACTCTTCAACATGATCTTCAGAGAGGCTCTGAAGAGAATTTTTAGAACCATTGAAGTTAGCTCATAGAAGAATCTGAAGACAAAATCAAATGCAAAAGTTTTGAAGGTATTTTAGTTGGTATTCAAAATCTTTAGAGGTTTTGAAGTGTAGTTTTAAAGCCTCTAAAAGAAGCTTACAAAAGAATTTTTGCATTCAAACCTTAGAATTCAAAAGCATAATCAAAAGTTTTGGACTCTTTCGGAGGGACATTCAAGGGCAAAAATCAAGTTTCAGAATGGACTTTAGAGGTTTCAGAAGCCATGTTCAGAGTCATGCAAGCTATTTGAAGTCATGTACGTGATCAAGCTCCAGAACTTTATGTCGAAAGCACTTTTAGATCGTCTAAAAGGCAGTCCAACATGGTTTTAGAGGAAAGATAGAAGATAAGTAAACTTAAAAGCATTTTCATGTACATGATCAAGCTTCATGGTCATTTTAAGAGGTTATGAAAGGTTTCAGAGGCACATCTAAAGGAGGAATTCAAGCTTTAGAGTTTTCAAGCATATCTGAAATAAAAATGTGAATGTAGTGTGCATCGTCTAGATTAGAATTAGACAAAAGTATATTTCAGAATCACGTTCGGATATTTAAAGACATTGCAACTAGCGCTGAGAGGTTATAGAGGTTTTGAAGTAAAGTTTCCAAACCTGAAGATCTATAGAAGTTTTGAAAGGCATCTTTGTTGGCATTCATGAGCTTTAGAGGGTCTAAAGTGCAGTTTCAAAACCTATAAAGAAGTTTGCAAAAAAATTTACAATAAAATTCTAAATTTAAAGACTCTTTCAGAGGTTAGTAATGCAGTTCAAAGTAGTTGGCACCCACATTATTATTTCAAAGAGGATCATGGACAAAGGATGGATGCTATAGTATCTGGGTTATGCGTAAACTTAATTTACTTTTAAAAATCTGATTTTTTTATGCGTTGCAGCTTTTGAGAAGCTATCTTTCCGCATGGAAGCTTTTGTTATTATTAGAAGAAAATTTCTATGCGCAAGAGGTGTTGTTATTCATAGAGGAGTACACTAAAACCCTACTTCTAGGGTTATTTAAAGACAAGTCCAGAATATTTGAGGAGACTTTAGCAAGAGATGGAAGGTCACAAGGAGATAAAGAAGAAAGTGCAACTTAGAGAACACCAAATCAATATCAATTCTTAGTGTTCTTTTAATTCTTTTTCTCTTTTTTTCATCATGTTTAAGATAATATTTATTATTTATTTTAACTACATTATAAGCTAAACACTCTATCCTAGGGGAACAAAGTAGCCAGATTATGAATATTTAGTTTTATTTATTTTAATTCAATCTCATGTTTATTCATTATCTATGTTGAGTATTTATCTGAGTTTAATGCTAGTGAAAGTATGTTATCCCTTTATACATGATTTGTGATTTAATTTAAGGTTGAGAAGTGATAATTGAATTAGATCATTGTTAAATACCATAAGATTATCATGAGATAGAGATATCCATGAGGCTTGTGTAACATTATGAATTTCTTGATCTTTATGCATCTTGGTTAATTCAAAATTTTCATAGAGATGTAGAAAATTTGCTAACTAAGATAGATTTTTATGACTTGAGAAAGAATAACAACTAAAAAAGAGAAATCGTTATCAACATAGGAATAAGAATTGATTAATTAAATAGAGTGAAATTGAATATAATTAATCCGGTAAACTCAAAACCTCTAGATGTCTTAAATATTGATTTTCTACTTGCTTAGATTCTACATTCTTGTTAAATTTCATTAGTTTAGATTTTTTTCTTTTCTATCTTATTACCATATTTTAATTTTTCAAACAAAATTTAGAGTTAGAGTAATTTGGCAGTTTGTAATCTGAAGTCCTCGTAGGAATGATCTCTTACTTACACTTTATTACTTATTGGGACACGTACACTTGTGTTTGAAAAATCCACAACAGTTGGTCCCCACCTAAGGGGAAAATGTATTGAAGCTTCATTCTCTATTACAAAAGGTTATTCAAGAAATTGGATAGAAAGAAGGGGTAATGGGTTAGGAGTAAGAATCTCCTAACCAAAGAATTTGTAAAGAAAATTGGTGATTGAATAAGTGTTCATAGAAGGTAAGACATCCAATTAAAATTTCTCTATGGATATTAAACTATATTGACAAATACCTAAACTATATTGCTCTATGGAAGAAGTGCTATTGCTGGAGGAGCTAAATTGGTAGCCCATTGAGCAGGAAATGGCCACTAACTATAGATTGGTGAACTCACATACAATGATATTTTTAATCATCATCTCGTCAGAGATGAGGGAAATTTTTTTTGATAGGGAGTGCAGGGAGTAAAATAGAAATAATCAGCAAAATTTAAACTCTTTTTAAGTGTAAAAATTGAGGCCCACATTTTGATGGTAACAATGAGTACACAACGAAGTTTATCTAGCCAATGACCAATTAATACAATATACCGCCAACTATTGAGAACAAGTCGGGCAAAAAAATATTATAGTTGTTGAGAAATTAAGCAAGGAAATGGGAATAAAAAAGATGAAAACCCACCTAAGGGAGTTTAAGGACACAAAAATAAAACCCATCATCAAGCGATGAAAAAGGGTAGAGGGGGAAGATAGGACACAATATATACCTTCGAGTAGAGCTTGGACCCAAAACTCTTCCTCAACATTGATAGATACATGGGCATTATATTTATCGATGGCTATTAGAAGGTTTGAAGAAAGAGGAGAGCTAGGGAAGAAGCTAAAGTTGCAAATTGCTAAAATAAAATATGAAGGAACTATATTGTGCCACCTTATATAGAAATCTTGCCCAAAACCACCTAGTGTTGGGGAAAAAAGGAAATTAGAAGTTGTTTTGTTACAAAATTTCAGGGAAAAATAGGAAATTGATAGTCATTTTTATCATGCATATTAAATACCTTGTACATGGGACAAATGTTATTGTGAGAATATCTCTCTATACGGACATGTCATTTTGGTTGTCAAAAGTTTACTAGATAAATTTCTATTTTGAAATTTAAAAATAGTATTGATAGAGCAACTAAAGTTCCTGAAAGGTGAGAGTACTAATCTCAATATGGAAAAAGCAAGATAGTAAGGGTATTTCTTTGTAGGAGCACTAGGTCATTGAGAACACTATAGACATCATGGAGACCTGATGATCAAAGTGAAAGTGTTAAAAAATCAAATGCATTGAAAACCAAAAATGTTAAATGATCAGAAGCATTTGGAAGCACTAAACAATCGAAGGTTTCATCATACAATTAGAAGTGGAATCATCATGTTATTCAAAGAAAATTGAAGCATTATTTTGGAAATGGAAACATGGTAATTCATTAGCTCCTAAAAATAGGTGTACATAGGGAGTACATGGTATAAACAAGAAAGCAATTTCATTTATATCAAGAGTAAAAAGCAAAAAATTACAATCTACTAGTGACAAAGGCAAAACTAGAAGGAAAAAAAATATAAAAACTATAAAATTTTATTTAGCTAGGGCATCTATGACTACCATGAGCTTGGTGATCTGATGTTGTGCCTTTTCCAACTCCTCTAGGGCCTTCACTTGATCTAAAATCACCCTGTGACCAATGGAGTGCTTGGAGAGGCATTAGTCAACCACTTGGAGTGATGAACGAGCTGACTTGCATTGCGCTTCAAGGAGTTCAATCTCTTGAAGTAGATGGGCAACCTCGTCAGACTCATTCTTTGTAGTAGAAGTTAGTGGGACCATCTCCAAAATATCCTTGGATTTCTAGCATATGGCAAGAAATAAGATGGGTAGAGACATCACTTAGAGTAAATTTCCATGCATTGAAAGTATTATCATGCATGATGTATTTAATGGAGGCTAAGAATAACTATAATAACATCAGTATATGGACTTGCATTAATACTAGTATACAAAACTATATTTTACAAGGATTGTGGCATAGAAAATAATGAAATTTCTTAAAGTGCACCAAGTAGACAAAGGCAACGAGTTCCACCACGTATCCTTGAGGGGGGACTAGTATTAGACAATGGTAACATGGGATAGACTTTATAAATGGCAAACCTACCATGTTAGGCTTTGAATTTGATAGTAGACTTATTTAAACTATGACACGACTCTACAGGGTTTCGCCTTGAGGCGATATTGCTAAAAGGGAACTCTTAATAGAATAAGGGAACATATAATCACTAGAAAGACCTCCTTAATCAGGAGACCTCATATAACCATGATTGTCTAGCGTACAATAATTTTCTTTACACATCAACCCATGCTCAACTATAAAAGCACATGTATGTACATCATATGGACACAAGCTCTTAATTATTTTCATACTTCTCTCATGGTCCTATTAATTACTTGAGCATTGAAGTCTTTGTGCCAGAATCACCCCCGATGCCCTATGATTTTTTCTCTATTTTACAGGAACTTTGGGTAAGATTCTCTAAAGCAATTTGGGTAAAACTCAAACAAAAACTCATTCAAAAGGTAGTATAAAAGTAAAAGGGATTAATAAGATAAGTTGATGCAATTAAGTTTAAAGAATCTAATTTAGATTGTATATTTCATATTTAAAGAACCTCATTTGGCTAGGGATTATCCAAGAAGAAAACGTTGATTTCAATTATTAATAGAGAAGATGTTTAAGTTGTTTCTAAGATAGGTACATTGCAATTAGTGAATATAACAATTCAAGTGAAAGTGTCTAATAGTGAATATAACAACTCAAGTGAAAGTGTCTAAGTGCCGAGTGGGTTGTTTTATGTGTTGGTAGACCTCAATGGACATGAAGTACATGCCCTAGTGAACATTAGTGCCAAAGATAATTTTATGCCAATTAGTTGTATTGATAATTTTATTTTGGTCTCTCTTTGGAAAGAAACCAAATTAGGTTAAGGCAGCAAACTTGGAGGCAAAATTAACAGTTAATATATCTAAGAATGTAAATTTAGTTGTGGGAAAATGAAAGAAAAAAAGTGAGCTTAATGAATATTTTCTTGAGTAATTATAATATGATATTGGAACTTGATTAGATACCAAGTGTTCAAGTGTTAATTGTTTCACACTTTAGGGAGTTGTTGATGGTTAATGTTGGAAATCCTAATTTTCAGTTTAGGTGGAGAAGGTACGTAACCTTATTTGAAAAACCTCAAATGGGATCAAATAGAGTAAATTGAACTGGTGGGATGCTCACTTGCACAAGGGGAGTTTTCCCAAAAAGTTCTTTGGCGTGATCCCGACACATAAGAGGGCAGATCATGGGAAGGTGAAATGGTTTCTTTAGAGGAACCGTGAGAGGGTTCCTTGAAGGGATCGTGGATGAAAGACAAGCTTGCATCATGATGCTCAGTGTGGGTGGGTGAGGATCGAAGCGTTGATCAGCTATTAATATAATGAGAACTCTACAAAGCAAACACAATAAGGTCTTGCTATGTATGTATGGTACATGTGGCAAACAATGAGGACTTCATAAGTAGCAAAACAAATTTGTTTAATGCTTTCATGGCATGCTCTAAGTTCCATGTTCGATTAGAGTAAGGTGGTGGCGATGTGATCTGCTACTAACCCATATGGTGCATAGGCGACAAGCATGTGACAAAGTTTAAATTAAATTCAAGTTATTTAATCACTTTCTTAAATGTGTGTTTGGTAATTAAGAAAAAAAGTGAAAAATTCTTTTCATTCTCTTCTCGTTTCTGTTTAATTGATGGAAAATTTAACTAACCTAATAATCTTATTTTTCCCGTTATTACATATTTTCAATCTTTATATATTTTCTATCATTCCATCTAATAGCATATCTAATTGATTTTTATTTACTTTATTTTAACTATCACTTTCTATCTTGATATATTATTTTCTTACTTTTTTCATATGTTACTTTTTTCTTCTCTTATCTCTCTCTTTTTCTAATTAATTACCAAGTAGGCCCTATGTGAAAAGCTTAGTTGTCATAGACTTGGACCAGTTCCCCTTATGGAAAGGAGAAGTGCAAGCTGTATCAAATAATCTCATGCACAGGAGGCAGCCAACTTTGTGAACACCGTAAATCTCACGCACGTTCTTCTGCCTTCTTTTATCGTTATGGGAACCTCTGTGCTTGATCAGAGATAATACCTGGAAAATTAAATGGCCGAAAGAAGTCGAGTCCTGGCCCAATATCTGTTCATTAGGGCCCTCAGCCATGCCGAGAAGCAGAGGCTTGATGCTAATTAAGATGGACATTGAAGGCTTTAGTAAAGCACGCAGTTACAACGCTTGCACCACTGTGGTCTTGTGCATCTCTTGACTAGAGAAAGAACAAGAGACGAAAGCCAAAAATAAATAAATAAAAAGTCTTAGTCGTAGTTTGAGGCTTTGACGGGGAATGCCAATTAGAAACTTGCCTCTCACTTTCTTGCCGTGTTCACGTAATTGAATTCAGTTCGTTTTCTCTCCGTCGCTACAGAAGAACTACGGTTTGTTCATCTCAGAAGAGCTTAAATGAACAGCCGTGTGGCAATAGGAACTGTCAAATCTTCTCTTGAAAGAAAATCCACTCGCGCTGATTATTACAAGATTACAACCAAGTCCTTCGTTGGATTAATACGAGTGATACATGGAAAAATCAAAGGATGTGATTGTTCTTATGCTATCGTTTTGTAGAAAAACCCTAACTTGCAATGCTACAAAAGCAACTAACAGTTAAAATCATTGGATCGTCGCAAGTCTTACGGAGCAAGACGGCAAAGATGGAGAGCGAGTAGACGGAGCCGAAACGGATTTAACGTGGATACGTAAGAATAGAAACTGAGTTACATGCGTAATCATTAGTACGAAAACATCGGTACTCTGGCGTAAGTTGTGATTAATAAACATGCAGTCAGCAGCAGTCCACGTGGAAAATAAGCAACTCAATTTAGCCGTTCAAGACTTGAACTTTACGACACTTCAAATCAGGCAACTCTGCAATCGGTGGTCAGCCAGCTAACAGTGCACCGGACAAATATGCTGCTGCCAGAGTATCAAATGTGCTGCAGAACAAAATCAGGAGAACTATTGAGGCACGAGCGGTTACTTTTAGATCAAGGTAACACATGAAGAGCGAAAATTCTGCACGCACCTGCATCAAGTGCACCACTGCCAGAGTATAAAAAATGAAAGGAAAAGCCGTACCAGGAGGTCTCCGGAAAACGATGCCTGCGAATTAGAGGATTTGGATTTTTCAACACTCTCCCCACGCAAACGGTGCAGACCATGAGAAACAAACGGTGGAAAAGGCATTGGCCGTGAGCGGTGGGGGAGAGTCTATTCGGTCTGCTGGGCTTTTTGGCTTTTGCTCCCCGTTCAACGAAAAAAAAGTTAATAAAAGAATCGCGAGGGGGAGAGAAAAACAACAGTAAGCGAGCGTGAATACCGTCACTTTCTCTCTCACCCTTTCCTTTCCTTTTCTTTCCTTTCTAACGGAGTAAGAGCTCTCTCTCCCTCTCTCGACTTCCCTGTCTCTGAAGATTGGGAGTCGGACTCAGAACATGGAGAATCAGAGAATTCCTCCTCTCAGTTGGGCTTATCATTGCCAAGGAAAGGTACTCCTAGTCGTCATTCAAATATACATTTTCCTTGGTTTTCTAATTTAATACATATGTTTTCTTCATGGCATTCTTCTTTGTTCTTAACTTGTTTTCCATGTTTTCTTTTCTCATTTTTTATGGGGGTGCTGCTGTTGCTTTTGTTAGAGTATAGAAGAGCTGAAGCAGGCTCTGCTCTGCATGACGCTAGAACTGGAGAAAACGTGCCTCACCGCTCAAGAAGAAATAAGGAGGAGGGATGAAGAGGTGAAGCAGCTCAAAGATCTACTGATGACAGCCATTCGAGAGAGAGATGAGGCAAATGACAAATACCAAATCCTCCTACTCCGACTCCAGCAACAGCAGCAGCCGGATGATGGGCAAGGCCCGAGAGTGGACTCAAATGCTGGACTTTCCTCGTCGGAGTGCGAAGAAAGCATCGTTTCGGGTTCGTCCCCCGGGCAGAATTTTGGCTTGTTGGATGTGGAAGCTACTGCAACTACGGCTGGGGTGCTTCAGCTGCCTGAGAAGGGGAAGCTGCTGCAGGCCGTGATGAAAGCAGGGCCGCTCCTGCAGACGCTTCTCCTAGCTGGACCATTGCCGCAGTGGCGCCATCCCCCGCCGCTGGACACCCTCGAAATCCCTCCCGTCACCATCCCTGCTTCTACACTCAACAGCTGCAGCCCCGCCAAAGATAGCAGCGCTCTTCAGCCGCTTTCTATCACTACTGATTACTGTAACACTGATATCAACACCACCAGCAACAGCAACGGCAACAATCACAGCTACACCAACATCAACAACAAAAGGTCGCTGCTCCACTGCCATGGCTCAGACAGCTCTCTCCCCACAGCCAAGTATCAGAGGATTATTCTCCAGTAATTCACTGATATTCCTCTAACATTTCACATATCTTTTCTTACTAGTATCACTACAGTATTTTTAATACTAGGAGAGTATTGGGTATTCGGAGATTTGCTAGAATACACATGTATGACAATAGGATATGTAGGTCGCGACGTTGGCCGTTTGATTCGGGTTACTTTCGATGATCAACACCATCAATGTGATAGGAGTCTTCCTGGATTTGGTGTTCAGAAAGAAGCTCTCAATTTGAAGCTCTTATGCAAAGGTTTTGTTGACTGTCCAATTTTCAAAGGGTTGAAATGATCCAACTTGAGATCTTTTTATAATTTATTGGTAGACCATTTGCACAAGCTGCTAGGATCATTTGAAGATAAACCAGATTCAAAGGCTAAAGTCCCCAAGAATATCCTATTAGAATACTTTATGCTTTTGTTATTTAGGAAGTAGCTAGGCTGTAATCATTGGAGGTCCACTGCCTTAGATGTGGCAGATGGGACGTGTATCAGGCCCCTCCAAATGGTGGGTCCATTCCATAGATGGCCCTTAGTTGAAAGGGCAACTCATTCTCCGACTGGAGCTCATCCGATCAATGATCCGGATCAATGACCCATGGGTCGCACGCAAAAAGCTACTTTTTCCATTTTCCCAAAGGAATTTTCTTTTTGATGTAATGTAGTGTAATGCGGTGAAATCTTTTTTTCTGCTGCTTTCCTTTCTCTTGGGTATGTTGTTTGTGTGGGAGTGAAAGGACATGGACTGAATCATCTCTACTGGTGTGGAATGGCCAGAGGTAGATGATGGGTTAGCTTACTTTGTGATGTGGGTTGGTGGGTGGCCAACAACTCCAGCCCTCTTTGTCGGCCGAAGGGTCCCAATTGCAGTGCAGCTGCTTACCTGCTATTCCAGTGTATTAATTATTCTTGCTAGCCACTTGGCTTTGCGTTGCTCCTGTTTCTCATGGCATTGGCTTTATCGTGTGTTTCTAACTATTAACACTGCCATTTGCTTTTAGTTTATTTTATGTTTTCCAGACTAAAGTAGCATATTAGTGGCAGCACCCAATTATAACGTGGAGCAGATTGTGCTTCAAATTTCCATTTGCAATAAGTAGGGCACATGATGAATCTCTCTTTGTGAATTACCCCAATCTTCGCAATTCGGAATCCTGGAACTTTAATTGGTTTCCACCGGTTAAAATAAAAATTACGACCATCAGCGTCCAGTTGAAAAGAGGACTAAAGTTTGTATTCACAAGCATCTAGGGATTGTTTTACTTGGCCTATTTTTTTTGGCTTATGACTGCATACTTAAAACAAGTTATCTCAAAAAATAAACTATATTTGAGAGAGTTTATAAGTGCATTGCGAATAATAAGCGGTAAACACCGATTATGATGCTTTTCTTAGTCTTTTGCTCATTATTTAAATATTTCAGCTTGAATGGCATCAAATGAAGTTTATCAGTTTAAGTCATTTAATTCATTTGTATCAAGCAGTCCTTTCTTACATGACTTCAAATATTTATCAGCTCCAGTTATTTATCCATCATTAGCTGATAAACTCCAGTCAAATCAAACAAGCTCACAGTCATTTCTGTAAGGAAAGGTAAATTTGGTTTGATTTGTCTGGCAACTTTGGAGTAACAATGATATGAGAAATGCAATTACTCATGGGAATATCTTTCGATATTTTATCCCTAGTACCAATCCAACCCTTTAATGCTTTACAATTTAGGCAGCTGACTTTTTTCGACTTTTGTTTAAAAAGAAACCGCGTGAAATAAGAATTGCTAGCGGACTGGTAGCAATTCGTTGTTACATAATGTCTTGTCTTCTCCTGAACATGTATGTGTGATGGGAGAGATTTTCAAAGAGTGGATAGCCGAGTGAAACCGGCAACTTATTAACATTTTGTAACGGCGTGGATGTAACTGAATCCCTTGTGATAAAGCCTCAAATAACAAAGTCCTTGAAATGGTTTACTTTTTAGAACCTGCGAACTGGTTTTAGGTGGCGTTGGTCCACCGGGTGACCACACGAAAAGATAGAAAGTGGCGCCATTTAAAGCGACTAGCTTTATGTATCCACAATAATTAATAATTTCTATACCCTGCCATCTAGTAAAATGTTCCATTCAAGATTAGGTTACTGACTAGTCAGAGTAGTCTTTTCTTTTCAAGTTCATTTCAAGTAACTTGGGTAGGCTTCATCCGGCTCAAGCTAAAAACCTTAACTGGTTGTGGCAGGCTAGAAAGCTTAACCAGACGAGAAATTCTTTGCAGCCTCGGGATATCCAATCAAATCCAAATCCAAGCTTGCATTACTAATACAATATGATATCTTTTATTTGTTCTATAACCTAATGAAACAGTAGAGGGAGAGAGCGTTTCAAACGTGACGGATGACTTTGACAAAATGGTAATTAGGTCGTGCTAAAGTTTGGATCCAGCTAAGTCCCATGATTTAACCAGTTCAGTCACTTCATCCATCGTTTTCAGTTGAATTGCACTTGAGCTGGTTGTCTTTGTTTGTACATAGGTGCAAAACACACTAGTTTTTGGCCTTACCATCTCTAACTATCAATTAATGATCAATCCAAACCGCTTATACGTAGAGTCTCCATCTCATAGAGGTTGCCTATAATTAGGAAGGTCCACCATGATGTTCCAATCGAACTAACTATCCTATCGTTTCAATATCGTAAGCATGGTAGAGGATATGCAGATTACCAATGAATGCATGCCAGATTGAGGATGAGCCCAGGCCCGTCTCATATGTATCAAATCCAAGGAGATTGTGTTGGGTCTTCCTGACTTAAGTAGATTAAAAGGCCAGCCCAGCTGATTTCCAGTTCTCTCCTTTACTCTGAAGGGTAAATGTAGGATATGTAGATAGGGGTCAGACTAATTAACCATGGCCTCTTTATCAGATGAACTAAAATGCAAAGACAAACACCATGTGTGACCCTATCTTTTGTCCTTTCTTTAGGGGTAGATTTACTTAGCCAGACCAAACGGATGACCAGGTATAACCCAGTCCAGCTCGGACTTACATACCTAGTTCTATAAGCATAAGCATGCACATTGTTTTTGATAGTCTATGGATTAAAACTTCCACCAGAGGATGGAATCTTGGAAAACAATACTATTAACAGTTGAATCGTCTTGCATATCATGTGGATTTGGCCCATGCACAATCCACGTGTTCAGCCTCTTTTCAACTTCAGGATGGCCTTCCACCCATTTACAGTCGAGCAATCAAGCAAAGAAGTAGAAATCGATCCAATTCTGCTCATTGTACATGTATTGCCGAGGTAAGAGATTTTGAGCATGGTTGAAATGAAAGTTGCAGTGAAACAGAGGCAGCTTAATTTCTTCAGATTTGGCTCTGAGCACGTACTAATTTAGATAACACGTGGGATATTCATCCAACAAACTGAGTAGTTTCCAAATGATTGAACAACAATCGGAGACCGCCTGAGATGTTTGGATAGCATCACACGCATAACAAAGCTGAATTATCTTGGCCGTACACGCCTGCAACAAATCTAAGGTCGTAGGTTTTTTCAAAACTCGGGAACTAAATCGATGGGAAGTTGCCGGGTGGATTACTTTGAGACGGAAGAACCCGATGTATGATTGTACCACCCATGTCGACATCGTACATGCCAATGCAAGAAACGCAAATTTCAAATGGGAAAACTAAAAAGGGCAAAACTCACACTGTTTGGATTTTGGAAGTGTCTTTCCTAATTAAGCGCTCGTCAGCTAAATTGTTTGCACAACTTTTGATAGGTATGTTTCCTTTTGGCTGTATATATATATATATATATGTCGCAAAAATTTATTTTATTTTTTAAAAGAAGCAGCTATACATGAGTGATTTTGAAGCAATTAAAGA
>JAYJMB010064802.1:0-25521 GCA_036873735.1 Pouteria campechiana
CCTGCTTGTGCTGCCCGGACTAGAACATCCGTCCAGCTGTAGAATTTGCTCTGCCATTGCTAGTTCATGCCACTACAATGATCTACTACAGTAATGTTGTTATAGTAACTCTGCTATAGTAACTAATAGATATATATTTGTTTGCTACTTACTCCAGATAAAGTGGAGTTACAGTGATCTGCTACAGTGAGGTTGCAGATCATGTAAAAAGTCATTATTTTCAAATGTGTTAGAGATTTAATGCTTTGCAAAAAGCTTTTCACTTTGTTGTAATCATCTCCTTTTTTGTCAAGAACGAGGTTGCAAACTTTCCAACAGATTAAGAGTCAATCAGAAGATAATGCATTCTAATGAGAGAAAACCTCAACGTTCTTTTATATTAATGTTGCTCATCTACCTCTATTCTCTGCATTCAATGGAACCCATTTTCTCCAGTGATCAAATTTTTGAGAAGAGCTATTTAAGGAGATATGCTAGGATGTTTTAGAAAGGGGAAGAAGTTGAAAAAGAAAAAAGGGATTAAGCCTAACACATTTCAAAAATCTTTGCATTCCTAGGCCAAGAGCTTTAACCTTCAAATATCATTCAAAAGCTTCATTTTGTTTATCCATTTAAGGCTTACTTCTTCAATATATCCAAGGAAGATCTTATGTGCTACAAAGAGTTACTCAAAGATCAAGGTCTCCCAAAGGATCATTAAGGAGCTTGAAGGTGCTAAATTATAAAGGTGAATCAACCAACAAAAAACCTATTCAAGTCTCCTAAGTGTTTTCACTTCAAGTGCTACAAAGATCAGAGAGCTTCAATGCCACATCAACACTACATCAATGGAGTTCGAAGTCACTGTAATGTGTTTATTGTTTTATCATTTGTATTTGTGCTTATTATTTTATCATTTGTATTTATGCTTTAACTGTATGTACTTATCAGCCTAGTCAGAGGCATATTCATGTACACAAAATAGTTGTAAAGGTAAAATTTCTGGTTAGCTTATTAAACCAGAGTTATGCCCCCTAGAGATGGAATCTAGAAGAGTGTCAGGCACACTAGTTTACACTCCTTAGAGCTAAAATTTAGAAGAGTGTCAAAAAAAATTGTTTATACCCCCTAGAACTAGAATCTAAAAGAGTATAGGAGACATTAGTTTACGCCCCCTAAAGCTGGAATCCAGAAGAGTGTAGGGGACACTAGTTTACATCCCCTAGAGTTGGAATCCAAAAGAGTATTGGGGATACTTGTTTATGCCTCCTAGAGCTGGAATCCAGAAGAGTGTTGAGGACATTATTGTATTTCCATTGTATTAGATATAGTGGAACCTAAGGCACAATGAGTATGTGCTCTTGGAAGAGTGAATGTAGAGATGAGATTCCCAAACCACTATAAAATCGTGTTGTTTGTGTGTGCTGATTGTGATTGCTTTACTCTTTTTGCACCTTACGGCTTTATTATTGATTTCATATTATACAACACATAAGAAAAGAGAGAAATAATCTTATAGGAGTTGAGCAAGAAATTTTTTTTAACCCAATTCAACCCTCCCCTCTTAGGTCTAGCCACCCTACGAGAACAAATAGGCCAAGCATTGCATATTTTCATTCCTTTTGCTGTAAATGCTTTGGATTGAATAATGGAAAAGATAACCTTGATAAATTTGACAAGAAAAGTGATGAAGGTATATTTCTAGGGTATTCTTCTTCTACAAAGCATATCGAATCTATTATAAGCGAACATACATAGTAAAAGAGTCAATCCATATAAAATTTGATGAAACTAACTATTGGCTGAGAAATATTGATAATGCAGATGATGAAAATGGGAGATTTGATTTTCTTGAAATATCAATTGAAGCTCAGCAAGGATCTAAAGATTTACCACAAGCTGAGGCATCAAATCTACCTAAGAAAACATTCATGAAGAATATGTAAGTACAGGTGAGTTGACTGAACCATCCCAGTCAGTTTATACTCATAGATATCATCCATTAGAAAATACTATAAGAAATATGTATGACAAAGTAAGAACTTGTATCTCATAAAGTCTGTAGTAATTTTTCTTTCTTATCTTACATTGAACTCAAAATAGTAAAATATGTCATTTTAGATGAAAACTGGATGATGGTAATACAAGAAGAGCTAGATCAGTTTAAACAAAATAGTGCGTAGACACTTGTGCCAGAACCAAACGATCAGTCTGTAATTGGCACAAAATGGATCTTTTGAAATAAACCTAATAAATCTAGGATTATTATAATAAATAAAGTATGTCTGGTAGCATAAGGATATTCCCAAGAAGAGGGAATAGATTATGATGAGACATTTGTACCTGTTGCCAAACTTGAGGACATAAAAATGTTACTTGCTTTTGCACCATTCAAATAATTTTAATTATTTCAAATGGATGTAAAAAGTGCATTCTTAAATAGATATTTAAATGAAGAAGTGTATGTCAAACAACCTCTAGGCTTTGAAGATTGTGAACATCTAGACTATGTATTTAAAGTCACAAAAGCATTGTATGGTCTTAAACAAGCTCCAAGACCTTGGTATGAAAGACTAAGTAGATTTTTACTTAGTAAAAATTTTTAAAGGGGTAAAGTTGACACAACCTTATTTATTAAACATATTTATTCAGACATTCTTATTGTACAAATCTATGTAGATGATATCATTTTTGGCTCTACAAATAAAAAATATTGTAAGAAATTTGAAAATATGATGAAAAGTGAATTTGAAATGAGTATGATGGGTGAATTAACATTTTTGCTTGGATTACAGGTAAAATAATCTGATGAAGGTATTTTTATTTTACAATCAAAATACATCAAAGAAATGTTAAAGAAATACAAAATAGAAAGCTTAAAATGCGTCCCTACTCCTATGAGAGCAAATATCAAAATGGACAAAGATGAAAGTGGTAAAAGTGTAGATTAGAGACTGTACAAAAATATGATTAGTTCAATGTTATATTTAATAGCCAGTAGACCTGACATTTTATTTAGTGTGTATATGTATGCTCAATTTCTATCAAATCTGAAGGAGTCACACTTATCTGTTGTTAAATGCATTTTTAAATATCTCGTGGAAACATTTAATTTAGGATTATGTTGTCCTAGAGGATCATTATTTGATTTAGTTGGATATTTTAATGCCGACTATGCTAGATACAAGGTAGACAAAAAGTATTAGTGGAACCTGTCAGTTCCTAGGAAGTATGCTTGTATCCTAGTACTCTAGGAAACAAAGTACTATTGCACTATCAATAGCTAAAGTTGAATATATAGTGGCAGCCAATTGTTGCTCACAAATATTTTGGATGAAACAATAATTAACAACTTTAATGTAGAATGTGTGCCAATCAAATATGATACTACAAGTATAATAAATTTTACTAAAAATCTAGTATTACATTCACACTCTAAACACATTGAAATAAGACATTACTTCATTAGGGATCATGTTCAATTAAAAGATATTTTAGTTGAATTTATTCCAACTGAAGATCAACTGGCAAACATTTTTACAAAACCACTTCACACTGATAGATTTCTACAAATAAGAAGAGAGTTATGCATTATTGATCAGTTTGCATAATGAATAGCATGCATAAAGTAAACGATATATTTGTTTAAATTCTATCTATATTACAAAATCTCAACACATGATAAAGGTCGACGGATTGTAAACGTCGATGGATTTGGAGCCAACATTATAGCTTAAATATGCGATTTGCGTGAGATGGTTACTCTTCTTCTCCTTTAAGCCAGGTTTTCCATTTCTAAAAAATCCATTCGTCTTCTCTTGACTTCCTCTCTTCTCTATTACTCATTTGGATGGATTTAGGATGATTTTGTCCATTATTCTTCATAAAAATCATGGTAATGCTCTGATTTTCATGTTTTCTCTTTTAGTTTTTGATTTTCCTTCAAAAATCCATGGATTTGAAGTTTTTTTACAAAATCCTTTCTCATTTCCATGTATTTATCATGAGAAATCAATGTCTTATGTCTAATTAGTTCATATCCTTGTAGTTTAAGAAGGATTTTTGAAAAGCCTTTTCATTTACTCCAAAAATTCAAAATTTTGAGGTTTTTAGGATTTTTGGACTTGCAAAAACTCTATCCTCATTTCCAAATCTGTTCATGTGCTTCCTTGTGTGAAAATTTTTCATTCTCTAAATGAATATTGTGGTGATTATTCCATTATGTGAGAAATGCTCTGTTTGTACATTGAAAATCTCTTCAATTTCTGAGTTGAATCCTTGTTTTCATATAAGATCCATCACTTTCCATCCATCATCATTCATATCCATGACTAAACTACATTTCTTTATTGAATTACTATGAATGTCATGATTATTTTTGACAACCCCTGTTTCTACCAAAGTTCTTATTATTCCATTGGTTCTTGCATTTAAATGAATATCCTTTAAGTTAGATTTGTGATTATTTTATGGTTAATGTAAGTAAATTTTGCTTGGTTGAAATTCATTAGAATGTAGATTGTTTTGTTCTTGTTGTGACAAATATACCTACTGTATGCAAATAAGCGTGTTGAGCTTGAGTCCTGTTTTGACATTCCTTATTGATCAAACCTTTTGTTCTAATTATATTTTAGTCTTATCCTTTGATTTGCTTCACTATAATTTTTGTCCTATCTTTTGATCTAAATCAACATGAGTCTTGAATTATAAAATCTCTAAATTTCATTTCATTTGTCTTTCCAACAAAAAGTTGTTGTATTAAAAAAGGCATCTTATGAGGAGAAAGGAAAGAGGAAGTTAGTGGATTCCTCTAAACCTAGACCTTCTCCTCTCAGAATGAGAAGAAGAATAAGAGGAATTTGTATTCACGAACCCTTTAAAATACAAGGTAGACAAACTACATAGGACAATCCCATCAATGTTAATGAAGAAAATCTCCCTTTTCCCGAACCATCTTAAGATCCAGAACCAAGAACTCCCATTGAATCTTCACCATCTCCTACTCATACATCTCCAAAACCAAAATATGGGAAAAGCATAGCTTCTAAAACCAAAACTTCTCCATTACGCAAAAAGTCCAAATCCACTCCAAAGATAACTATTCCAAGAAGATACACTCCTACCCCACATCAAAAGAAACCCACTTCTTTACTAAAGAAATAAGTTTTAGTGGACCTAACATTGAAGAACTTCATATCAAATAAAGACGAAACTGAGTTCTGCATAAAATTTGGGCTCAAGAACTATACATGAGATAAGTTCTTGAATTATAAATTCTTTGAAGATGAAGGATGTCAAATCGTTAATTGGTTGAGGAAATTTAGAATTTTTTAGTTTTTGGTGGTAAAGTTTATGATCTATGATGAATTAGTGAACTTATTTTATTTTTATGTGTATGAAGAAGAAGGTGAGAATGGAGTTTATGTTTATTCTACTTATCTTCGAGGGAAGGAAATAAGCTTCACTACTAAAAAGTTTGCATCAATCATGAGACTTCTATATATTTCAGCTGATAAAACATATGATCAAAAAGAAATTGTTAAATGTTTAACTGGGAAGGAACTACTATCTAATAGGAAAAGTGGATTCACAAATAAAGAATTTTCTTCAGTGGAGTTCAAATTGATTCATCACATAGTGACCCATTGTTTATTCCCTAAAAATGGAGGACATGATGTGTTTAGTATTCTTGAATGTATATTGATTTACTACATTATTTATAATCTGGAGTATGATCTTGTGGATGCTATGTTATTATATATGTTCAATCAAAAAAATATAGCTAATTGACATCTCCCCTATGCCATGTATTTGACAAAACTATTTCAACACTTTGAAATAGATCTTTCTGATGATGTTCCAACTTGTCCTTCAAGTTATAATGAGATAAACATTGGAACACTTAGATGGATGAAATATATCAAGTATGATGATGGTAAGTTGTAACATCTCGCACCCCCACCCTATGCATTTTGGTCATCTAATAGATTATGCTCTATTAGGGCCTATGCAGGACGCTACCGCTTCCCTTTTTCTTAAGGGACGTCTTCCTATAACTCCACTATTCCTTATTTTTAAGGGAATAATTTTTCCAAAAATGATAACATCTTTTCTAAAATATCAGGATCCAAAACCTAATATACAATAATCAAAAAAATTTCCAATATACAATATAATCATTAATAATAACATAACCATAAAATCATTACACCCTTCCACCTTGCCCACAGCTCAGAATCTACCTTGCCCCATGATAGTAATAACATACTTCAACTCAATAACAAATATATCTATCACTAATATGACATGCCATCACACTACAAATATACATCACGTGCAATATGTATAATTATACAATTTATTCTTATATAAATAAACAAAGGGATTCTAATCTTGATAATTTGTCATTCATCACTATATCTTTCACCCTCTCTTGCAAATCTCAATTTATAGTTGGGGGTCTTCATCTGACTTGTCAACTAAAAATTTAAACAAGAAGGCGTGAGTTCGAGCAACTGAGTAAGTAGGCAGCAATAGAAAATAATAATTAACACATGAACATAAGATTATCACAATCATAACATTTACAATCATGCCCAACATTCAAATATAATACAAAATTCTTTCCGTTCCAATCCATAATTTCTTAATAGCATAATTATATAATATCATTCACCATATTCTAATATACACATTAATTCCTAAACCAAATTAGGGGATATTCTCTATTCCCCTCAAATTAGGCATTCACCTGAAACCTTACAAAATATACTAGCTATCATAAACATGAGATTTTTTTTTATCTCCAACAAATAGATATCCATACACAAGAATAAGTATCATAAGATACCCATTCAATTCACATCATGAACCTCATCATGAACTAAACTCTAATAACTTCAATTCAAAGAATATTCATAATCACTAAGCCTCAAGCCTTCACAAAATTTGTATAAAAACCAGCCATAAATTATCACAGAATGTAAACTTAGGTATTCATAACAAATATGATATCCACTATCCCCAAGCATAATATACAAGCTTGGATGCAAATAGTTGAACAAATTTACAAGCATTCAACCAAAAATGGGGGCCTACTTACCTAAAGTGAACCATTATACACTTTTCCAACTCCATTTATTTTCATTCTTCTCAAATCATCCTGTATAAGGTAATAATCTTAATCATTTACAAGATAACTCTAATTAATTCATAGTAAGCATAGAATTATACTTTTCAGATCATATTAATTTGTTCTTTAATAACTCTATAAACTTTTCAAGTGCATATGGCACTCTAACATTTGTAACAAGATCATCTAACTTATGATCTTCTTTTATCACTTCCTACTAATGTATTTTATGTATACACAACCATAATTCAATTTATAGACAGCAATTCCATATCAAAATTATTAATATTATATCACATTCATTGGGCTTCCAAAGTTCTTTTATTTCCCATAGCCATTGCTTGACATATAACATGAATCCAACTTAAATAACTTGAAAACCGTTTCATTAAACTGTGAACATAGCTAATTTAAGCTCCATACACAAAATCATGTTTAATCCTTTTTTAGGGCATAATTAAAAGTTTGATTCTACCATTCCAAATCACTCCATACATGTTCTAAACTATAATAATCATGTTATTAACCATTTACCCCATGATTAATTTAACAAAAATTAGTAAATTCCCAAATTTTACTATTCATAGAACCCTAATTCGCATAAATCATAAATTTCTCATACCAAATCATAATAATCATTGTATTAACTCATTAATCCCATGCATTTATAATCACACAATCAATATAAGCCCCAAAATCCATTATTCCAAAAACCCTAAAAATCTAAAATCTAAAATTTGGTTGGAAAATCAAGCTTACCTTTATTTACAAGCATAATCAACCCTTCTAAACGAAAGATTAAACTCTAAACTCCATAATGCTCTTTCCATTTAGTAGAAATTGAATATTTCTTCCATTTTCTTCAGTTGAAATTAATTAAACTCGAGTTCAAATAGGAGATCAAGTAATTTTCCATTTAAACAAGGTAATTTCCTAACAAAATGGCATGAGATGGGGCATAACTGGGCTAGGGTATGAAGTCTAGGGTGTAGAAGAAGAAACGGAACGAATAAAATGAAAAACAGGATGGAGTCCAACCTTTAAAAAGTCAAATTTTTCGTTGCTCTGGCACACTACTTGACTAATGTCCTGGCATTAAAAACCTATGTCGCAGCATCAAGTTACTGGATGCCTAGAATTTTGCCTATGCTAAAATGATATTGCGACATCCAATCCAATGTTACGGCATCCAATTCTGA
Source organism: Pouteria campechiana (assembly GCA_036873735.1). Lineage (NCBI taxonomy): Eukaryota > Viridiplantae > Streptophyta > Magnoliopsida > Ericales > Sapotaceae > Pouteria > Pouteria campechiana. Next base: position 8,311 of record JAYJMB010064802.1, read on the forward strand.
TGTTGCAGCATCCTCCTCACAGGATGCCCAAAATTCTCCTCTTCTACAATAATGCCACAACACCAACTTTTTATGTCATGGCATCAACTTACTGTCCAAATTTTGGTAAATTTTTCTCCACTTTACACTTTGATTTCTCTAATGTGTTTAATTCCTCATTAATTATGACATATGGACATATTAAAATTCCATTAAAGTACATAATAATCCCTCATCATATAGATAAAAGATCATATTAAGAAATCATGCCCACATCTATAACTTAACTCCTCCCAACTTTTGTCATAAGTTCACTTGATTCATATCATTTTTCTAATACAATGTTTATATTTACTCTTCAAATCATCTTACAATGCCTAAATACATATTTTGACAAAAAGTTTCCTCATTTTTAACACCCTAGGTGTTACATAAGTGGAGATACATTTTAGTTGTGCCTAGAAATAATGAAGATGAGATTCTTGTTCAAGATAATGATGCAGCAAGAACGAAAGCTGAAGTTAAAGGAAATGATGAGGGTGAAGATGAGTTTTATCAAAGTGTTCTGGGAGATGAGCAAGATTTAGATGAAGGGGAGGGTTCTCATGGAAAGAATGGGAAGGATCCTCAAGCCTGAGATGATTCAGCAGCCACTATCTCTGATATTCAATATGCTCCAACCACATCCATTCTAACTCAAATCCATTCCATTTATCCATATACTTTTACACCTCATGTCACAACTACTTTAACTTCTCCTTCGCTAGATGTTTCTACCTTGCAGGTCTTACTTGCAACTACTTTGGGATCTTTCAAAGCTGACTTGCAAGCATACATACAGGAGCAAATTCATGCTTCTACATCAGCTAATCAATCCAACTCCACAAAGAAAAAGTCATCTCCTTCCAAATGATTTTGAAGTTTAAAGACCTAAGAACATTTTTCAAAAACTATCTATCTTGTCGTTTAAGGATTTGAAGCTATTTAACTGCCTTGTCACAAATTACTATTTTAAGTTCCCTAGTTTGACTCCTTGAATCATAGTTTAAATTCACACACTTCTGTCTTTCTATTCATATTGATTATATCTTTCTTGTTCATTTTATATATTTCTGCATTCATATCTTTTTGCTTATGACAAAAAGGAGAAAAAAATTAGATTCATTTTGCATTGATAAACAAGCATGTTGACAGGAGGAGGAATGTTATTTTAAGTTCATTTATAGTTGGTTTTTTTGTCATCATAAAAAATGGAGAGAATTGTTTGATTTACTTTTTCTTTTTTAATAATGAACAAACTTGGATGAAATATGCTTTACTATGTGGTTTGATGATGTAACATATATTTGATCTAGAGTAGATTTATGTAAATGTGATGAAAGGCATGGAATCGGGTTGTGCGAAGTGATGGATAGAGTGTAAACAAATTTTTGAAAATGGGTTAAGGATGGAAGATGTTAAGTGAAGAAATCCATCAACGTTTTGTTCAGCAACCTCGATGGATTTGTAGTTAGGGACATATCCAGTGAAGTTGATAATTGGTGAACCTCAATGGATTCAAATCAGGAGAAGTTGGCTTTTGATAAATCTGGATGGATTAGGAGTTAGAGACATATTCAACAAAGTTAGACTTCGATAAATTTTTCTATGAAAGAAAACATCAATGGTTTGTCATAAAATGTCAATGGTTTTTTTAGGTAAAACATCAACAGTTTTGGCACAATTGTAGGCAATTACAAAGAACTGAAAATGAAGCAATTTAACATTTTGTTAAACCTCCTTTGAGAGTTTATCTCCTAGTAGTTGAACATCAATATTAATGGGAGATGAGTTAAAGAAAATTTATGGTAAAATAGAGAAGAAAAATATTGTAGTGTGATCAAGAGAAAATTAAGAGATCAAGATAATAAAGAGATTCTAACTTTTATTTTGCAAGTGAATGAAGCTTGGACAATCAGAAGTACTGAAGTTCACTTAAGAGATGAATTGGTTGTAAGTCTTTCATTATTACATTCTTTATTATGTTGATTATACCTTGGTTTGGGTTGTAAACTAAGAGATAGTTGAATCATTATAGATTGTGTAAGTGATTTATCTATATTGTTACCTGGAAGTACAAGTTTAGATAACAGAGTATCTCTACCACTATAACTTTGGGACTAAGTTAACTAGTGAAACCCAAGTCTGTGATTATGACTTAGAGAGTGGAGTTGGTAGGGAGTGGCAAACCACTATAACATCTATATTCTTTATTCGTGAGTCATTGTCTTTATAGTACATTCAATCGCTTCCATAAGATTGTATTAGTTTAGCCATACAATGGGACCAATATAAGGGATATAAATACCCATTCAAGCTACTTCACTTGAGACCATTACCAAGGAGCACCAACACGGTCAAATGGTTTTTGCTATATACATTCAAACACTAGAAGAATCTCCCTGGGTTGGCATTCAATGGATATGTAGCAAACTTTAAGTGAATTTGAGGACGTCTTTCAAGAACCCTCTAAGATGCCTCCACTATGAAAAATTGACCATCATATACCTCTCAAGGAAGGAACCTAGTGCATCAATGTTGGACCATATTGGTATTCACATTTTCAAAAGGTAGAAAGTGAGAAACAAGTGTAGGCAATGATGGATGTAGGAATCATCTAACCAAATTTTCATCCCTTGTCCTTTTGGTAAAAAAGAAAGATGATACTTGGAGGTTTTGCACAGATTACAAAGCACTAAATGTAGCTATGATTAAAGATCAATTTCCTATTCCAATAATAAATGACATGTTGGACTAGTTGTACAAAGCTACACATTTTACTAAGTTGGATCTTAGAATTGGTGATCACCAGGTACGAGTGCATGCTCCTAACATTCTAAAAACTATATTTATAACGCATAATGGACACTTGGAGTATCTTGTTATGTCCTTCAGCTTATGTAATGCTCCATCTAATTGTTTCTATGGCCCATTCCATTGAACAGAAGTTTGACAAGGTAGCATATCGTCTTTATTTACCACCTGGAGCTAAGATTCACCCAGTGTTTCATGTTTGTCTTTCAAAGAAATGTGCGGGTACTTCTCTGCTTGCAATTGTTGACCTACCACCAATTTCTGATGAAGGACAAATCTAAGTTAAACCTGAGAAGGTGATCGATACACGATTGATCAAGCATTGTACTAAGTTTATTGAAGAAAGTTCTACCTGGGAGGATACACAGATGCTCAAATAGCAATTTCCTACATTGAACCTTGAGGACAAGGTTCCATTTATGGGGAACATATTGATATACTGAGAAGATCCTCTAGGATTCCCAAGAAAAATCCTAAGTTTTTCACTTAGGATTGAATTATTCTTTTCTAATTTATTATTTTGAATTTTTTATTGCTTGGTCATATTCATAAGTGGCTAGCCATCTCCAATATAATAGCTAAGTCATGGTTTTGACTAGCTGAAGTCTAGGAGTTAGTTTAGCTAGTGGTTTTGACTAGCTAAAGTCTAAGAGTTAGTTTAATTATTGAGTTGATGTAATGAAACTCTATTTAAAGAATTTATTTAGAGTAGAAGAGGATGTCAAGAATTTTATTTAAACTTGTGGTTGTCTTTCACCCAAAGAAAGTCGAGTTTACTGAGTGTTTTTCATTGTAATTTGATTGGGACCTGTCATTGAACAGCCTTGATCCAAACATTCTAAGCATTCAACAACACTATGAATCATTGTCTTCTCCAAATCTCATGTTGGAGCTCCTTGCCATTGCGTCTTATAGTCATGCCATCAAAGCTTACTACCTCCTACTATGATTGCAAGTCATCCGCCTTGTCTTATGTTACATAATAGTGAATTTTGAACTCACCTGCAACCACCTCCCATTGATTCATGCTCGAGAAAGACAAGATAGATTTTTTGGCTATGGCTCTTGCAAAAGATGTAGTAGTGATCAGGAAGGAAGAAGAAGAAATGTGTAGGGTGTTTTTTTTAGAGTCTTTAGGTAGACGACGATAATGTTTCATAGTGATGTTTGAGTTTTGATATCAAAATAGTCTAACTTCTCATTTGAAGCCATTAAATGGTCAAACGCTAATTGTAATGGGTGGGTAGTGGAGACATGCTAGGTTTTTTGAGTTAAGGTTTTTAGGTGGCGAAGAAGAGCCTAGAGTATTTTAAGTATTTAAGAAAAATTAATGAATTGGTATAGAACCTTAATAGGATGAATACCCCTACAATTAATGTCAACCTTTGTAGGATTATTTATAATTTCTTAAAATTAAAAAATATACTTGTAATATTAATGAAATAATATAGTTATTATATTTAAACATAACCTAAAGGCTAATTAATGTAATTAGTCATAAAAGGGTTTGTTTGGTTGAGTATATTAGGGTGTGCAGTTCTAATATATAACCTATTATGCCTTTTCTTACACTATACTCTCTTGGTCTTATCCAAACAGAGTAAATACTCCTAAAATCTTATATCACTTTTTAATTATTATTTTTACTTTTTAATTATTATTTCTATCTTTCAATCATTTATTTTTATATATTATTTACTTTTTTAATTAATTATTTAAAATTTTTAAATATATACGTTATACTTCATTGATTGTGCTATTTTTTTTCTTTTTTACTATGTATTTTTCATTACTTTACATAATAAAATAAACATCATTTTTACACTCAACCAAAAATGCTAAATTATAACAAGTTGTGAAAGATAAAAGGGGACCTAACATTTAATTGATTGAATAAGCCTTACCTTATGATTAAGTGTGTAATGTGGGTCACGTACCCACAAATCAAATATGAAATCAATTTAATTTTATGTCAGTTTGGTTTCACTTTTTCAACTTGTAGCTTAATTTAAGTAGAGCTTTTTAACCTGCAATTATATTTTTGGTAGGTTTGATTCATGGCCTTGCTATTTATGGCCTTACTATTCAAATGGATCCGACCTGGTAGTAGTATTATGTCTGGGTCTCACTCAAATCGCTCTCCTAAAATCCTATATGAATATCCTATAAGATAAAGAAAATGTTGGAGGGCACCAGGTGGTTCCAACATGAGCACTCTAACGCTCAAATTAGTAAAAGACCTTAGTAGGGGGTATGTGATAGAGAGAGCTTATTTTGAGGGGTGCATACCTGGTGTATTTATAGCTAAGCCTGAGATAATTATGATTATATGAGTATTCCTATCTAAAGAAGGATTTTGGACGGTTATACATCGCCAAGTTCTCTTAGAATTTCCTCTGGGAGTGGTACTGGCTCTCAGTGGAGTCTTACAAAATCATATTATGATAGAAGTCTGACATAACTAATTTATCGGCTAGAAAACTTATCTTGTGTTATGGTTCCCTAACACTAATCCCCTCTCAAGGGGACGTGGTAAAACTCGTCTTCTTATTTTGCACAATCTTCTATGCATGCTTTTATTATGTTCAATTTTTATAAAATGGAGATATACTTCCACTATTTTTAATGCCTCTTGTTTACATGGTGCTTCCATGTGTCTAATTGAAGGATAATTTTGCATGTTTCTATTTTAATGGCATGACACTTTTATTTAATTATTATGTTATATTGCTTAGTGCACCCATTTGTCAAGTTCTTTCGTGTTTTGGACCCGACAGTCTCTAATGAATGATGCTTTAAGGATGTGATAAGTATGATAAATGACACGATGTCTAAGCTTCTAAAGCGGTTTCACTTTCGAAACTACCAAATCGTGAACATATGTTTGTACCATGAACAACTTTCTAGAAATGTCCAGCCATTTACTCAAGTGTGAGTAGGGGTGTTTTGTCTTCATCTATCATGTGATCACTATTTAGGGTGCTTTCGTGTGCTTTCGCTGTTGAGCATTACCTATTCAAAGGTTTACTACTCTTTCTAGAATTACCACTTCCTTTATCTCTTTTTTTTCCTAGAGTTCCTTTCTTTTTCAAGTTCAGGTCTCAATCTTTATGGTTAGTTCCTGGGAATCCTTTCTTATTTCAAATTTAGGTTTCTATTTTCATGGTTAGTTTCGAGGACTCCCTTTCTATTTTAGATTCCAGTTCTAATCTTCATGGTTGGTTCTGAGGAATCCTTTCCTATTTTAGATTTAGGTTTTGATCTTCATACTTTGTGCCTTGGGAACCCTCCTATATTAGGTTTAGGTCCCAATCTTTATTTCATGCTCTAAAAATCCCTTCCTGTTTCATGTTTAATTTTTTATATTTATTTTGCATAATAGAGTCTCTTGCTATTTTAGGTTCAACCTCTAGTCTTTATTTTATGCCTAGAATCCCATCTAATTTCAAGTTTGGATATTGGTCTTAAGTTCAAGCTCTTAGAATCCCTTCCTATTTTAGGTTCAGGTTCTTATCTTCTTTTTTAGGCTCCTAAAATCCCTTCCTATATCTAGTTCAAGTTTCGATCCTCATTTTCTACTTTAGAATTCCTTTCTATTTCATGATCAAGTTCCGATCTTTAAGTTTAGGCTCTTGGAATCCCTTCCTATTTTAGGTTAAGTTTCCAATGTTTATTTTTCGGTCCAAAATCTCTTTTTATTTCAATTTCAAGTTTTGGTCTTTAAGTTTAGGCTTATGGAATCCCTTTCTATTTTAGGTTCAAGTTCCGATCTTCTTTTTTAAGTTTCCAGAATTCTTTCCTATTTCAAGTTCAAGTTTTAGTCTTTATTTTGTGCCTTGAAATCTTTTTCGATTTCAAGTTTGGGTTTTGGTCTTCATTTTGTGCCCTAGGATCCATTCCTATTTGAGGTTCAAGTTACAATCTTGAATTTTGTGGTAATACATTAGTAGATGTTTAGCGTTCTCGAAACATTGCTTTCAATGAGTTGTTTGTAGTCAATAAGGCTCATTGCTCAAAACCCTGTTGTTTAACCTGTTTAAGATAGGTAGCTAGATCCAAACAAGACATAACTATCCCATCTACTTATGTATGGACAATAAACTTTAATCCAAAATTCCAATTAAAGCAATTATGTAATAGTATTTTTAATGAATTTTTTTAATTTTAGGTATTCAAAGTTGGGTATGATTGACCCATAAAATAATAGCATTCATCTAATAATGATTACTTCATGATAAAAGGAAAATGAGTTGGATAGCACCTGGATAGCTTGACTTATTGGTCATGTTTGGGAGATCATAATTAAACCAACTAGTTAAGAGTATTTATTTCATCAAGACCTCAAAAATTGTTCTAATGAGAAATTTATATATAGATTGACCTTAAAAATAGTATATTTTAGAAAATTTACAAGGGTAGAGTGAGAGAGAACCATCCCTGTTAACGGAACAATGGAGTACCAAACTACATAGTTTGTAGTCCTCTATGATAAGAAAAGCACCAAAATAGAGTGGAGAATTGATGAAAAAATATAAGCGCATTTTGCACCTTCTTCTAGGTGGGGTCCACTTTGTAGGACAAAGGAGCATTGAAGATGATGATTGAAGATGTGATGAGGGAATTGTATAATGAAGCAGAAGTGCTAGCCCATATGGTATACAAAATTAAATATGGATGGGGATGATGTACAATGTTTACATCTAAAACATCAATCGAGGATTTGAGGATTGAAAGATATCCACCAAGCGATTTGAGCGACATCTATTGGATTTGCTTAGATGAATTTTTGAGGTTCCCACAGACAATGTCAAAGTTTAGGTCTTGCCTAAATCACTCTACGAGAATCTTGTACAAAAATCCTATAAGACATAGTAAACGTCATAGGGCGCTAAGGGTGGTCTGTGGGCAGACACTACAACACTCAAGTCAGTATGGGTATGTAAAATAGAGAGAGCTTATTTTGAAGTATGCATACTTGTGTTTTCATAGCTAAGCCTAGGACAATTATGATTAGAAGAAACTTCCTATTTAAAGAAGAATTTTGGATAGTTATACATCCCCTAATTCTCTTAGAATTTCCTCTAAGAGTGGTATTGACTCTCAATGGAATCTTACATAACTATGTTGTAGTTGTAATAGGTATTTCTTTAAAGTAGGAGTTTGATGTGACTAATCTTTAACATGTATCTTGTATTACGGTTTCCTAATATATTAATTAAAAATACCATATCATGATATGTAATTTTTTTTATTTTTATATGACCTTAAATATTTTGTCGTCTCAACTAAATATAAAGTTAAAGAAAATTTATTTATTTATGGGAAATGAATACTTCAAATATTGGTAATAAATATAAGAATATTTCAAATATTTTATATCATTGTCTTGAAGATTAAAATAATTCTTTATTTATAATTTCTTTATCTCTGTTTGAATTATATTCATTATACTCACCAAATCCAGTCATATGAAATTATACTTTGACAATATTTGGTAATATACGAATAATGTAGATAACGAGTAATTATATCTTTTTATCACTTTCCTCTTTTCTATTATTTGAGAGGATTCAAAGATGTAACATCTTTTAGATATATCATCTAGGAAAAAGTTACACAAGCAACTAGCCCTCTCATTTTCAAATTTGTATGCATATTTATAGTGGTTGTACATTTGCAAAATGCAAATTTTATTTTTAATTTATTTGCATTAATCAAGTTTAACCTAAAACCGTATTGGCTCGACTTGGAAAGTAGGATAAGGTGGACGAAAAACCAAACTAACCAAAATTGGGGTTTTTGCAAAATGAATCTCATAAGATGGAGTAGGTGGTTCGGAAAAATAGGGGAAGGGTCGTGTCCACTGACAACCGGATTATAACCCACCCGAGTTGTGATCACGAACTAACCAACATCCACAAATGTCAAATCCAGACCGTCCAACCATTGTAAATGCAATCAAAGCCGATAATGATAAGCTGTTCTCTCATCTAATTTTGATAAACGATGCCCAAGGTTACAGACGTGTAGCATCTGAGTGCATGTGCATGGCAAAAGGGCATTGTGATGACGTGGCACTCGAGCCTTTAACCATGGTTAGCTCTTGCCAGGCATAAATACCTAAACATGGTTACGTGGGTGGTTGAAGGCAAGACGAAATTCCAACCCAGGCGTTGAGGCAGAGAGAGAGAGAGAGAGAGAGAGAGAGAGAGAGAGAGAGAGAGAGCGATCGTTTGGGAGTGAAATTCTAGATTTTCAGTTTTAACCTGCAACACGACCTTTTAATCAATCTCTTCGATCGCGAGCTATTATAGGCATGCTGAGATCGAGCGCTACTCAAGTCTGATCCTTTTTTTTCCCCAGAATTATATGCGGTTTTTTGCATTTTTCCTGGTACAAAATTGGCGTCTGGATTTCTTTTCGTTTCTTAGTTGGAATTATTTTTTTATTTTACATATTTTCAAGAATTTCCATGGTTTTTGTTTTGAAGCATGCATTTTATGTAATTTTCTGTTAATTTTATTTTATTTGCTTATTTATTTTCAGATTTAGAAGGTTTTGTTTTTGATGGACTGGAGTTTTCTGATGCAGGAAAACGAACTTGGTGGCTGAATTCAGCGTTCTGAAGGTATCATTCTTGGGTATTTTGTTTTGCATTGTACATAAGATCGTGGATCAATGAGTTTTGATGTTTTACATAATTTTGTATATGTTATTGTCAAACTATTGATTTGGGATCAAAAATTTCCAGTGAAAAATCAAATGGCAGCAATGGTTGCTAGAGGCAATAGCCAATTGCCCACTTCAGTTTCTGTGCAAGATAAAGGAAGTAGGAATAAGAGAAAGTTCTATTCTGATACACCTCTCGTTGATGCTGATAAGCCCCCTCTGTCATTGCCTGGATGCATGGCTAACGAGCTTGAGAAAGAACTACATGGCCTTGTCCCTGATGAACGGTTGGTCTGTGACTTGTGTGGTCTTCACCAAGACCAACTAGAAGGGCTGAAATCCGAGCATGCATTGGCATTGGATTTCAGGTCTGAGTGGCCTAAAGAGGGTTTCGAAGCAGAGGAGTACAGCGATGCATATTGGAGTGACATTACAGAGACTCAGCTGGAAGAGCTTCTCTTGAGCAATTTGGATACAATCTATAAGAGTGCGATAAGAAAGATTGCCTCTCGCGGTTATAGTGAGGATGTGGCTATGAAGGCTGTGTTGAGGTCTGGGCTTTATTATGGATGCAAGGATACCATATCCAATATCGTTGATAATGCATTGGTGGTTTTGGGGACCGGACAAGAGCTAGATTCTTTCAAGGATCGAATTTTTGAGGATTTGGAGCAGTTAGAGAAGTACATATTGGCAGAGATGGTATGTGTGCTTAGGGAGGTCAGGCCAGTCTTCAGCATGGGTGATGCAATGTGGTGCTTGCTGATCTGTGACATGAGCATGCCACATGCTTGTGCCTTGGATGGTGATCTGTTGGGTAATTTCAGGAGTGCTGAGCCCACGGGGAGTTCATCTGTTTCAAATGATTCACTGAGGAAATCAGAAAGTACTGGGTCTATTCCAATTAAACCCGAATTGTCTACGTCAGGAAATAATAAACCTAATAAACAGAATTCACCTCTCGCTGGGACCCCAAATTTACCATTTTCTAAGTTCTCTGCATTTGGAAATATGGATAATCCAGAGAAGGAGAACACTTTTTCCCCAGCTGATCGCCTGGAGGAATCCTCGTCTTTTATTGAGGAGAGTGTTCTGACAACATCTCAATCGTCTGCATCGCGAATGTCTGGCAATGATGATAGAATGGGGAGTGGTAGAAAAGGCCATGTGAATGTTTCTAGGAGGGATTCTATCCTCAGACAAAAGTCACTTCATCTGGAGAAGAACTACAGAGCGTATGGATCTAAAGGAGCATTGAAATCTGGCAAACTCAATGGATTTAGCAGTTTTTTCATTGACAAGAAATGCAGGCCCATGTCAGATGCAGCCATTTCGAATTTGAAGAGTGCTTCCATGAAAATAAGCAAGGCAGTTGGAATGGGTGAAAGTACTAATGCTTCTGTTAATGTGGGATCCACTGTTGATCCAGGTTTCACCACCAAAGCAGCAAGCAAGACATCTGCATTGCCTGTAGCTGGCACTGATCTCTCTCTATCTCTACATTCGAAAAGCAGTAGCACCTTCATGTCTGAAGGCAATTCGCTGATGGCTGTCAGCTATGCTGATACGGAGCTATCATCAGATAAGATCTTTGGCCATGAGAACCCCCATGATAAGGACGAGATGGTGCTAAAGCTGCTTTCCTGGGTGCAGGAGCTACAGAATCAAATGCAAGAGTGGACAGAATGGGCCCAACAGAAAGTGATGCAGGCTGCCCGCAGGCTGAGCAAGGACAAAGAGGAGCTTAAAGCACTGAGGCTGGAGAAAGAGGAAGTTGCTCGCCTAAAGAAAGAGAAGCAGACTTTGGAAGAGAGCACCATGAAGAAACTCTCAGAGATGGAGAATGCATTGTGGAAAGCTAGTGGGCAGGTTGATCGGGCAAATGCCATGGTTAGGAGGCTTGAGGTGGAGAATTCTGAGTTGAGGCAGGAGATGGAGGTGGCAAAGTTGCAGGCTACAGAATCAGCTGCAAGCTGCCAGGAGGTTTCGAGGAGGGAAAAGAAGATGTTGAAGAAGTTTAAATCATGGGAGAGGCAGAAAACCTTGTTTCAAGAGGAGCTTATGACTGAAAAGCGCAAGTTTTCTCAGCTGCAGCAACAGTTAGAGCAGGCCAAAGAGCACCATGATCTACTTGAGGTAAGTGATTTGATGCTGGGGTCTATGTATTTGTTGTGCAGCTCACAAGGTTGCTCGTGCTCTTCTTACATTTGAGCTTTGTGAATGGTAGCATCTAGATTTTAGACAACTCATGCTTGGTAACATGGCACATATGTGTTAGACACGGGCCTTTCTTAGGCAAGCTATTTGCCCTATCATCTGCTCCTGGTAGGCCAAACTGATTACTACTGCTGTAAAAGTGGTAACATGTGGGGATGCTGCAACCTTTGAAACCCCCGAAAGCTAATTTGGCCAAGCAGGCATGAGATGGTCACTATAAGCTGTAACCAAATCTCAATCAATTCTCATATAGGCACATTTGAAATGAGGTCCTTGAATTTCTATTTGATGTACAACCACATTGCTTTCACAGAATATTGATTTATGTTGAATCTCTATTTTTCATCCCTTTGGAGTTGGGGGGTATGCCAAATCTCATGTCATTTGTCTCCTTCATTGTTTTCTCTTTACAAAATTACAGGCCAGGTGGAGACAGGAAGAGAAACTGAAGGAAGAAGTCCAAAGTCAAGCAAACTGTGAAAGAAAAGAAAGAGAAAGAATTGAAGCTTCTGCAAAATCAAAGGAAGATGCAATAAGATTGGAAGCAGAACCTGACCTTCAAAGACATAAAAATGACATAGGCAGGCTTGAGATTGAGCTTTCACAATTAAGATCAAAGGCTGACTCTTCCAAAATAGCTGCCTTACGGCAGGGCGTGGAGGTCAGTTATGCTTCCTGCTTCACAAATGCTGTAAGTAACCATGCTCTCAATGTGACCAAGATTCACTGGCTTTCTGAAATGATGGATTTCCAGGACTCTGGATTTGGAGATGCACGGCGTGAGCGGGAATGTGTGATGTGCTTGACTGATGAGATGTTTGTTGTCTTCCTCCCCTGTGCTCACCAAGTTGTTTGCATAAAATGCAATGAACTTCATGAGAAACAGGGAATGAAGGATTGCCCTTCTTGTCGGACTCCCATCCAGCAAAGAGTTCATGTTCGTTTTGCAGACTCCTAGCTAACATGTTGTGTCTGGAACAAATTGAGTAAAAGATTTCAATAAATGTTTGTGGAACTCAAAAGCAAATAATGCATCGGAAATATCTTCTATAGAGCATTAACTATCAGTTGCCTCGATAATTGTGAGTTCTTCTACTGCATGCTGCTTTATTTCTCATGCTGTATGATTTATTCTTCCCTTGGCTGTCAACCTTGTCATCTATGATTGTTTTGGAATGGCTAGTTAATTTTAATTCGTATCTTTCGTCATCAGACACCTAAAATAATTTGGATATGTTCTCAATGACACATTCATGGATTGTTTATGCTTGTTGTTGAGAGCATGCTTGGATGCATGGGAGCTTATGGTATGGATGCAATTGTAGTTCTTATCATATATGATTATTTGAATATTTATAGTACATGGAAGGTTTCCAAAAGTAGGGCCCTATTCTGATGCAAATGGAAATTCTAATTTTGAAGCAAAAAGGAGGTAAAACTAAAAGCACCCTTTATGTTGAAAGGGGGGCAAAAGCCCCTTTTCCCTCTTTCCTATACTAAGGTAGCATTTAACTGTCCCTAATAATGCATAACTATCCTACCTTTTCACATCATTAACTAGTTTTTTCCCAAAAAAGCCATCTTCATTCATTTTATGGCTAACATCACTACTATGCAGCTATCATCAACTCTCCTTCGATACTCCTTTTACTTTTCTTTGTCTTTTACTTCTCTTTTGCCTCAAACCAAACAACACCTGTGCCTTTTGTCGTGGAACTTCAGATTTCATAATGCCTATGCTGCTGAATCAAAAGTTTTCTGTTTGTCAGATATGGCTAACTGTCTGGTCTAGGGAAACTGCAGAAGCTGCATTCTTACCATGTGGGTTCCAATTATACAAACATACTTTAGTGTTTTTGATATCTTGTACCATATAAGCTACATCCTTCGAACCATAAAACTATATTTGACTATCTTTTCTTGCTATTTTTGTTTTTTCTGTGTGAATTCTTGTTTGTTTATGGGGTTAGTGTAGTTTTTACACTGGTGATGGAAGAAAATATTGTCAGAAGGAGCTGGAATGATGTCAGGGAGGTGATGGGTAAAGGCAAAATAGAGGAATAGAACAAAAGTGGCATGAGCATGATGATTGTGAGAAATATAAGGTTGATTGCTGAAAAGAAAGGCTTAATCGTGGAAAAGATAGGATTGAAGTTACAAAAACAATAGGCCTAATTATGAAAAAGATGTAATTAACTAAGGATTGTTTAAATTGTTTGGATAAGGAGTAAGATGTAGGTTAATGTCTTATCGTCTAACACTCTAATGTTTATCCCCTTCAGTAGTACAATGTTTCCATTCCACGCATCCAAACAGTCCAGATACAATGCTGTACATTGACGTATATCTATTCCACAAAATGCTGGTGAGATGTTGGTTGGATCACAAATATAATTATTCCACTTTTCTGGTATTTGATGGTCAGTGTGCCTTGATGAATTATGATTTTATTCAACTGAAGCAGGATGGGTAGCAACTGGCTAGGATGGATAAGAGGTATAGTGACGTTGCAACCCACTCCCTTTCTTTATATAATTGAATCACTGGAGGCAATTCCACTGATGCTTCTGCCAAACACAGACTTCATCATTCGAAGATACTTTAATGTCATTTTTGGTCACTAGAATTGGATGGATGGTCATGGCTTTTGGGCAATTGCTTTGTTACAATTGGCACCATACAGACAGCTATTGATGTTGCACAAATTCTTGTTAGGTCTTGGAGTTAGTAGCCTTACATTGGATATCTGTGACTGTTGATAGGCTTCCATTTTGAGTTAGTCTAAAGACTCTAAACGAATAGCGTAATCATTTTAGGATGTGAGCATGTATGGAGTTGCATTGGGCTGTTGACATCCTGCATGGCTCTACAAATTGTTGAGGCATGTTTCTATGCTATAGGAGGCACTTTATATATGCATCCTTGTCCATGGCAGCTGTCAGGTTGTCCTTATGATTCACAGGTGGTAGCAGGCTGCTGGGGTGTGAGGGAGGCTTCTGCCAGCTGATGGCTGGGACTTCTTTGTTGATTTCATCATCTTGGCCAATTTCAATGGTGGGTTTAAAAGGTCTGGGTTGTTGTTTTGTTGTATATCAATTGCCTCTAGAAATTTAAATGTGAAGCTGTATGTGTGGGACAAAATGGAGGGAGTTGGAAGAGATGATGCTGATGTAATTATTAAGTTGGAAAGAAGAATGCAATTTAATAATATTTGGGATAGGGAAAGGTCATGTTGATCTAGAGACTTCGAAGTTGGTACTTACAAAGGGATTGATTCTAGAATGATAGTGAAGGTGATTCATCAATTTTACTCCTTGCCATAGATTGTGCAACAAAAACACCAACATGGTTGGTCATCACTCATCTTAATTTGTCATGCCTTAGCTTAAATCAATATATTTGAGGTATTATCTGCTTTGGTCCCTTGGGCTTTAGAATTTTGTCCCCCAAAGCACCTGATTTGGTTAAGGGGAAGTAAATTTATCAAATCAAGATCTCTTATACTATACATCTAATGTAGGATTCTAGAAATACTATAAGCCTTATTCTATCATGTTTTAGCCCACGCATGCTAGTTGTTGTTTGCTTTGGCCTACTTGGTCTCATGGTTTTGTCCTCAAAATCTTAGGATTGATTTTGGATTTTTAAATCTACCCTTCTCTTAACCATGCACAGTGCATTTGGGGGCAAATCTTGAAGCTTAATGGACTAAAATTGATAATAACTTTCATGCATAGGTCAATGCATGACAAAATAGTATCAAGAGCGACTCTTGGGGCTACTAACATGTAGCGTCATGTCAAGACCTACTGTGTATCCCACTTACTACCTTTGGTCCAATGGTAGGAGAGTAGGAGTCCAAGAATGGTGTTGGCAATGTAGTAGGTTATATAGTACTGGAATCCCACATTATATCTGTAATAGAAGAGATTCTTATAATTTTATCCACCTCTCAATTAATTAATGCACCTTTTAAGGAAAAACAATGGGACTCAATGAGCCAAAGTAGATGATACCTCATATATGTTGGGTTGAGGTGGGAAAAGACATAGTTATACCAAGACTAATAGTTGATTTTGTTGGTGCGTTGATTGGAGGAGGGTGGCTCTATTGATATCTCAATGGAGCCTCTTTATTTTAGGCCTACCATGGTAGTTTAATAAGATCTAAGCCGACTATAATCTTTAAAATTGTTTGTTTTGCTAAGCACATAAATATTATTCTATAAAAAACTCTATGGGGCCATAAAATTTAAATGGTTTAAGTGTGAATAAGAATCCATCAAAATTTTCTTCTTGCTTGTGAGATCCACAAATAGGTGATACAACATCCACGAGTTTCAAAGTGTTTTCCTTATATGGATGAATGATTCAATAAAATTTCAAAATACTTTAGTATTCGTGTAAATTAATTTAAACAATTTAAACAATTTTCATATTTTATAAATAATTTTATGCATTTTTAGATGGTGTGATCTACATAGACTTTTAATTAAAAATGATTTTAAGTATTTTAACTAAATAGGTAGTGTTAAAGACTATGGTCAGTTTAGATTTTATCAAACTACTGTGATGGGTCCAAACGAAAAAGGCTCCGCTGAGATTTTAGTAGAGTCACACTTAATGAATTAAAACCCTTCTGTTAAAAGTCTCAAAGGGATCTTTCGAATGGCTTTGTGAATCTGCTTGGTTGTCTTAAGGTTCAATCAATGGAATGGTGCGGAATCTGATTCTTCTTTTTACATTTCTGTTGGGCATGATTATTATCATGGCCAGAAGTGCAGAAGATGGTGATAAAAGTGCTGGAGCTTCCCTGTGCTGCTGAATGGTTCTTGTTGATAGAAGTGCTTGGTACAACAAAATGGCTATGACAATGGAGGAAGGTGGAAGGTTCTCATAAAATGATAAAATGATAAACAGGAATTGGATCATTAATCTCATAAGCATCAAAGTTGGATTGCCCATGCAGGATATGGAAAATGGCTAAAAAAGTTAATAAGCCAGTTGGAGGCTAGTTGTTGGTGCCAATGAGTAGAAAAGTTAAGATCGGAATCCTAGAGTGGGGGCGGGATTACTAAAACTGTTTGGCTTTGGTTTCTCTTGGTGCAAGGCCCAAAGTGTGTGGTTGGCACAAGTCTGATGTTAGTCTTCTCACAAATTCTATGGGGTATTGAGATTTGTGAAGGGTTGGGCATAGGGAGGGGATGGTGTTGATGGGTAGAAGAGAGGGTGAGGGAGGAAGAGTGTTGTGGTCTACTATCTTGAGGCATGTTATCTACCACAATGTTCACAATTTTGCTGAAAAAGGAAATTTTACTAAATTGAAAAGGAGAAAATTTTGCTAATTTGGGTGAAATTATCAAATTTCATTGAAATATAAAAATTAAAAAAAATGCAGAAAAATTAGAAGATTTTCCAAAAAACTTCATAATAAATTATGATAAATCTGAATTCACATTTAGAACAAAAAACATCACTTTAAATGTCAACATAT
>JAYJMB010064813.1:0-28107 GCA_036873735.1 Pouteria campechiana
CCTTTACCTGCTTCATACTGGCAATGAGACAGACCTCTCATGTCAATCCAGTAGGTCCAAATGGTCGATAAACGTTAGAGCCAAACAAATCAAGGGCCCCATTTCACTCACGTTCGTCACTATAAGTCATGGTGGTTGCCCCCTCTAGAGGGGGTTATAAAAAAGAAAAAAAAAGTAACTTATGGTGCCCATTTCACGGTTTCCCTTTTTACCGTCTGAATGCAATGCAGCTGTGGATCGCCCATGTATAAGAAAATTGCCCCAGCATCCAAGTAAAAAATAATATAAAATATTGAATATTCATGGTGCATGGAGCATCTAAAACGAACCTTGCTGTATAAAGTGTCTGAAAATCTCCAATGTACGCCACAAAAGCCTAGAGCCACATACCGTAAAGTCCGTACTTTGGTGGGCCAAATAATTTCACGTGCAAATCCATCTCTCTGCCAATTAAAAGACCTGCGTGGTACCTCGGCCCCACTGCCTTTAAACCCTAAACATCTATGGCAAAGCAATGATAGTCCTTCGAGTAATGATGGTTCATACTCGGGCCCTTAGCAGTTGCATGCGCAGCATGCAAGCAATTCGAAGTAAACTGTCTAATTCGCAGGACCCATCATTATAGACATGCCAAAAACACAAAAATGATGTTATTCTCTTATCCAATACTCACATGAATCGCACATTCATTAGGAGGTCGACGACACATTGAAAAATTAGCGGTCTGGATATTTCGATGATTATGGAAATGTAATCCTCAGATACAATGCGTTTCTGCTTTGCCTTGTGATATTCATTCCCAATGGACCTTGAATCAAGTGTCGATGAATACGGAGCATGAATTGAGGCGCGCAAAGAATTCCAAGACAAGCTAGAACGCTTTGCCTTGTGATATTCATTCCCAGTGGACCTTGAATCGAGTGTCGATGAATCCAGAGCATGAATTGAGGCGCGCAAAGAATTCCAAGACCAGCTGGGAATGATGGAGAATCCACCGCAAGCCAGGTATTTTCTCTGGCGAACTGACGATGAGTCCCTTAGAAAAGGCACCCTATGCTAGCTTTGGCAGGACAAAAGAGCCATAATATTCCGAAAGCTAACCAAGTGTGGCCCACCGATGAGAGGGTAGAAAGAAAAGGCAAGAAACGAAAGGTTGAAGTCTACCCCAAAAAGTGGCAGGAGTGTTTCCTGGAAAGGCTTTTCATGGTGCCTCGCCTGCAACCGCACGAGGGTCCAATCAAAGGATTTCAAAATCCAACGGCTATAATTGATAAGCTCGGCCAGGGCCTCACCGCATGCAGTCCATAATGCGATGCATTGTTACCATCCAATTGGGATGCCTGACGTGAGATCGACTTGTGCTGACGTGGACGTTGTTTGTAAGATGGGCATACCTTATTGCCACTGAAACCCAGCGGCTAAAATGGGCCATGTTTGTCACCCAACTCACTTGAAATTCAAGTTAGGACAATTTATTTTAAACTGTGACCATGAATCTTCGTTGGGCTCCATCAGTTAAAGCATTTTTATTTACAATATCTGGTAATTTAAAAGAATTATTTTCCAAATATTCAATACACGAGATTTGATTTGCAATTACATTCCACGAGAGAGTAGGCTTACCCCCCTCCCATGGATGGCATCACAGGTGGACCCCATACAAATTCCCAGCTTTGCACTCAATTGAGGCTTAGAGCCTTAGGCTGCTTCACATTGACCCAAACGCACCACCGAGCAAATAGTAGGCTCCCGTGAGTCGTGTGAAGAACTCGCCCATCTTTTGTCCCAACGTCGCTTACGTCCGACCACCTGCATTTCTAACCCGACGAGTGGTTCGTACATTCAGAACACGTGGTTACCGGGTGTCCGGCCCATTCCCATGCAACCGTTGCGTTTTACACGTGAGCTCTTCAAAACGCATATCGGCCGTACAAGTAATTGGGTCGGACTCGCATTCTATAATATGATCTTGTACGTGCCACTCGTGCGTGAGACACGTGGATTATGATATCGCGAATCTGATCGCTTTTGAGCCGATTTCTTTGACTCCCATCTCAGGCAGTCCGCAGAATAACTTTTGGACCCATCTCTTCAATGGGAGCGTTGAACCATCCACACCGTGTGCATGCGCGTTGCCGCTAGACTTTGGTCTTTAAATGCAGCAGAGTTTGGCGCCACGTGCGATTGTTGCAGCCGTGCACATGCAACGCCCCTGCCCGGAGTTAAATACGTGGCTGCCTTGGCATTTAAATGCCCGTCCGTCTTTGAATGGTTGCTTTGGCGACAGCATCCGGCAACGTGTAGTGCGTGCATGTGGCAAAAAGATAGCCGTGAGCTACGTATTTCATCAGGTTGGTAGCCTTGAAATTCAGATGTGACGGGCCGCGTGTATATTGCCATACATGGTGTTGCAGCAGGGATGGAAACTTGCCATTGAAATTAATAATAAACGCATAAGATATACAACTATGTCAATTAATTCTCATAATTAACTTATTTTTAAGCCGACATGGATTCTTCACAGTTACTTTGTTGGTATTTCTATTGTCGTTTTTCCTCCGCACTATGGCAATATTTTAGTGAAACAACATGGCCCATGCATGCTTTAAAGTGTACTGCTTCGATACCGGCAAGATTTTCATTTTTTTTCTGAGACCACAGCAACGTGTTGTGATTTTGTGTCAGTGTGCCGTCCATCTAATATACGATGACTGTCCGCATGGTTATTCTTGTGTCTTTACGTGGATGTGTCATGATCAATCTCTTTCGTACTCGACCCCAATAACCAATCTCCAATGTCAAAGTGGATTTTGAAGGTGAGAAAATTTACATATACACCAGAATTTTTACATTCGTTCATCTCTAAACATTTAACAAGCGAAAAAAAAAAAGAAAAGAAAAGAAGAGGGAATTCTGATGTCCAAAGTACTATTATCCATGTAACCTTAGATAATGCCAAATGTCAGCCATAGGAATGCATACACGTGCTAGTACCGAATGGTTTGACAATGATGAAAGATTTGGGGCCTTGGACAAAATGGCATTCAAAAAAGCTCCCAATGTTAATGGCCAGAGGGGGAATTTTGGGTGGGCCAGAGATCATCATCAACGGTGGCATGCAGTAAACAATCCCATCATAATTAGGGACAATCATTACATGTAGTAAACTACTAATATCTTGTTTCGAAGCCAAAACAAGAATCGGCCTTTCGAGGAAGATGCTTTCAAAAGCATTTGGGGCGTGCATGATGATAAAGAGATCGCAGCCATCGAAGTTCGAGAAAGCCGAGGCTAAGGTAGGATTTTTAATCCTCTATGTAGAATCTCAGTGCTCGATAATCTATATCGAAAATTGGGGGAAATAAAGCTTATTGATTTGACAGGAACGAGCATTTAATTTATTTATTATTTTTAATACTTGCTGCTATACCTCCTCCAAAACTTACTCCCCCGTTTTGGTTGGGTACATGTCTTTAGCCTGCACATGGGTTACGTAGGGGTTACGTATTAGGCATGAGTATTATATAGGGTTATATATCGATGTGTGCTCTAGGGTTAAAAAGAGGTAGAGAGAGGGCTAACACAGGTTATGTGTTAGGAGAGATTGGGTATTTTTTCTAAGAAGAAAGAGATATATTTTATTTTAGAGTGAAATATTTTCTCTAATAGAGTAGGTCACAAGACTGATCCATGTTATTCTTTATATGCTTAATTAATTAATGTTTATGTGTGTTTTTTATTTTATTATGAACGAGTAGTATTAGAGCTTTGGTTTGTGGAATTTCTGGCGTTAAAATTCGATGATCTTGAGAACGGGATTGCAAGCATCTAATCAAGATGGTCACACAAGCGTGATTTGATTGAAGGTGCAAATTTCAAATTTGATTTTCAGACGGCTGAAATCAATTCAGCGTGGACGGATGTATCCGGGGCAGCAAGACGGTGCTCCTGCTCGTGGACGGACGGTACAGCGCTACCGAATTTGCAAACGAAGGCCGATCGAAAATGGGCAGGGCAGATCGGACAACTGTCGTTTCTATCGAGCGTGAGATCTAATCGATCAGCTACAATTTCTTGGAGGTTGATCGAAGTGGCTGAAGGCTGATTTCTGTAGGGCATCAAGATCATGTGGGTGGGGAGATCGTGAGGCGTGCAGTAGGGACCCTGATTGGATAGGGCGTGTAGTTGGCGGTGTTAGGCAGATGGGCGGACAAACAGCGACTGCGTCTGCTGTTGGGTTTTCTTCCCAATTGTCACAGAGGAAGGAGATGGATTTTTTTTCAGTTGGAATCAGAGATTGTCGATTGTCAATGGCTAGCAGAAGCAACGAAGAACCAAGCTGCTCTAGCTGGAGGAGAAGCTGTTGTGGCAACATCCTCTACAACAAGGAAGAAGAAAGGCAGCAGGGAGCTTCTTTGGATTTTTCTAAGCGATTGGAGAGACAATCCAATGCGATGATGAAAAGGACGATGTCGATGAAGCGGTTGCAAGGACCTGCTTGGAGGTGATCGACTGACGGATGATTAGGAGCTAGCAGCACGCAGAGGCAGCAACTGCGACTTAGGCTTCCTGAGCATGGAAGGTGATGCACAGAAGGGTCTGTTTATCATGATGGACAGAACAAAAAGGTGTTTGAACGACCAGATTTTGCCAAGTCATATCTTGTGATTCAGAGATCCTTATTTTGGTGATTTAGGAGTCATTTCCTAGGTTTTGTGATATTGCAAATCACTTAGATGGTTCAAATTTGGAAGATTTTGCTTTTTTTGGATGTTTTATGCAAAATATTATATTTTGAAGTTGAAAAGTGTCAAATATTACCGGAACTTCAAACAAGGCAATAGCACAAAGCAGCTCAGGTCAAACGACAATGCAGGCAAATCTAAAGGTGACATTCAGAGTTGAACCATTCAACAGATAGAATGATTTTCCCTTATGGCATCAATAGGTAAAGAATATCTCAACTCAGGAGGGGACTGTGAAAGCTCTCAAAAAAAAAGTTAGAGAAACCAGAAAATTTGACTGAAAGTGTATGGTAAGACATGAGAGATTTAGTGACGAGTATGATCTAGTTATTTCTTACGGATAACATATTTCGAGAGGTCATTAACTTGACAGATCTAGGAGAGGTGTGAACAAAGTTGGAGAATAGGTAAAAGTCAAAGTCATCAACGAACAGACTGTATTTGAAGAAGTGATTATATAATCTTTAGTTGGAAGAAGGTAAAGATTTTGAGAGACATTTGAAAGAGTTTAATAGAATATTGACAGATTTGGATGCCTTGGAAGTGAAAACCAATAAAGATGGAAAGATATTTATCACCGGAATTGAAGAAAAGGATAAATCGTTACTGTTATTAGCTTCATTGCAGTTTTTTACGATCATATTGTGACAACATTACTGTTTGGGAATGAGACATTAAAGAGGGATGGGGTGATTGCTTCTCTGTTGATGTTTGAGACCCGAAAGAAAAGTAGCAATGGTGTCGTGGTAGGCAATGAGAGTGCTTTAACGGTGACAGGTGGTCATAATAGAAAAAAATCTATTGAAAAAAATGATGGTTCTCAAAGAGGCAGAAGCAGATCCAAGTCCAAGGAAGATTTTAATTGATGAAGGTGTGAAAAATATGATCATATCAAGAGAAACTATCTTGAGGCCCATTTGAGTCAAGAGAGAAAGGAGAAAATAAAGCAAAAGATAGATGAATCATCTGATGAAACTCCAATTATTAAAGACGGTGATGTCTTACTGACAACAAAAGCAGGTATGGATGATTCCGATCGAATTTTAGATTCAAGTTGTTCTTTAACATGTGTGCAGTTAGAGAGCAGTTTGATATATACACACATAATGCAATGGTGGTATTGTGAGGATTACAAATAAAGTGGAGAGCAGGATTATCGATGTTGGGACAATACGGGTTCACATGTTTGATGGTATTGTTTGGATGTTGGTTGATGTGAAGAATGTATCGGATCTAAGGATGAACCTAATTTCATTGGGAACATTGGACTCTAGAGGTTACAAGATGTCTATTGGAGGTGTTCTCAAGGTGAGTAGAGGGGTCATGGTTGTTATAAAGAGTCATGATAAAAAATTTGTACAGATTAATTAGGAGTGTGAAAACAGGTGGAGATCTTATGAGATCCCAAGTTACAAGTACAGGTGGAGTACAGACTATGAAGTTTGTGGAGAATTAGATAGTAAAGTATATGGAGGATCAGACGGTCAAGTCTATGGAGAATTTTGAGAAAAAACAGATGGCATTTGCTTTGGTTATTTGTGATAGTATCTCTGGTGGAGATCGCAATATAGCAATGAGAGAGGTAAAGCCACGTCGAATTATATAATGATGGTAAGCTATATGTGGCACCCGGGAGGGGTGTAGTGGGCTATGCTAGTTGAAGTGTGGTTGATAGAGTTTGGTAAGCTTGCAGGATGGTTGATGACACTGGTTCTTCTTCAAGTTGGTTGAATGCTGTAAAATTCAAGCTAATGTGGATATTTGTTGGGTTCGTGTCTTATATTTTGCAATTCTTACTAGGCCTGCACATGAGTTTTATGTATTGGGGCGTGTGTATTGTGTAGGGTTATATATAGATGTGTTCCCTAAGGTTTGGGAGAGGCATAAAGAGATTTTGTTAAACATAGAAGGCTAACACAGGTTGTATGCTGGGAAAGATAAGGTGTTGTCTCCGAGAGAAAGGATATGTATTCTATTTCATAGTGAATTTTTTTGTTTGGTGGAGTCGGTTACAAGACCAAACCACGTTATTTTCTATGTGCTTGATTAATTGATGCTTGTGTATGTTATCAGTTTTATTCCCAACAAGTTTAGTTGTGCAATCTCTCTAAATTTGCGGATATACTTGTTTTTGAAAATATATAAATATATCTGTAATTAAAAAATAAATATGTAAATATTATTTAACACCTTTTTTCAAAGAGCATGTTGGGCCCTTCGATAGGCCTTGAACAGTCCGCCCCGCGGCTCTTTAGTCTTCGTGGGCTGGAAGTCGACTGCACAGATCAACGGATGTACGACAATCACCGATGATCTGAGGAGATTTTCATATGCTAACCAGCTTTGGATTTTGACAGGGCGTTGGCCCACCAGTTTGACTAATCACCGACCATAAAAATGGAGCTGGGTGATGGATCGCCACCATTTCTCCCTATCATAGTTTGTCACCCACCCTCTACTGAACCAAAGTGCCGAAACAGTGTGGTTTGGCATGGATCGCACCGAAAATGATTTTGATGGAAAATTACAACAGAATCATCGTGTTTCCAAATTTCTAACCTGGGATCGGGATGGATGTCCGCTCGTGCTTTGAAACGAAATGTTGCGAATTTCCCACCAAGCTAGTGGTGAGGTGGTAGGAAAGACGCGGGAATCGAAGCCGACGGGTAGCCGATGCAATGGTGGGTCAGTGTTGAAAACTCGTCAGAGATCCACATGAAAAGCGGAGACCATCACATGAATTGGACGGCCCATTTTTGGCTGGATTATCCCCGACTCACTGCGTGGCTTGTTTCTCTGATTTCCGACACACACCACCGCAATGGCGTCAGCTGTGTCTGTGTATCTGGAAATGTAGAACATTTGCCTCTCTGGTCGACACAAAATCGCATGGTCAATAGGCATAATCCCAACCATTCATTTCCCATCCTGTAGAAATACAGAGACAGTCAAAGGCCCAAAACAATTTTCTTTTGTGATCTACCCAGTTTCGCGCATTCCTTCTGATGTTGGCTTCATCCATTCCTCATCAGTCAATGGCTCGAATTTCCAATTGGAACGACGCGTCAACATAAAATAGAGTGGAAGAATTCGTACGAATGGCAAGAAAGTCGTCGCGCCGAAAAATGATTGTCTTAAAAGGCCGAATGCAAAGTAGGCGCCGAAAGAGCGACCCTCGAAACGTCCGGATATTCTGCTAGTGAAAAATGCGGCAAGTGGGACTCATATCTGTGATCCGAACCGTCGGAATAATCTAAGAAAGAATGAACGGACGGTCTGGATCACGTAATCATTGGGCCCGAAATTGAGAATGGAGAAACCCAGCGGGAATACCCTTTTTGGCGGGAAGTGGCAGGAGAGGAAATATTATTGTGGCCCAGCAACCTAACTGCAAGACCATGAGCATGATGGGGTCCACCAATCCTTCAAAAATCGACGGCTCTGCTTAATCTCATACCCGGTGGGGCCCACTGCACGTACCATGAAAAACCGTGCTCGCTTTCTCTCCCTCGTGTCACCAATTTTCGGATTGAAAGGCGGTAGTAACAGAACTGTAGTAAGACGAAGGGTAAAACCGGGTGTAAGGGAGAGATGCAGAGCTCTCTGTTTCGTCTCATTTTCTTGACTGCCATCTTCCTTTCATTTCAATTCCGAGCTGAGGCTTCTCCGGCTGGTGAATCTAAACTAACCCATTTTTATTTTTATTTATTTTTTTATTTTTTTAAATCCATCTATTTTTTGTCGATTTTTTTCCCACTTATTACTGTTCTTTTCCTTCTCAATTTTTCCTTGTATTCCTTTTCAGAAACCTTGATCAAGCATCTGTCTTCCTTTCTACAGTGGACATTTCCTTCTCCCAAACCATCTCAAACAGGTCTGTAGAAACGGCAAGAACAAACCCACTCGAATGCTGGTTTTTCAGCTTTTTATGAAGGTTTTCTTTGATGGGTGTTTGTTGTAGCGTTAGTCTCTTTTCTGACTATCTCACTCTGCAGATGAGAGTTTCATTCAGTTTGAGAAGGGTTATATAGTGGAAACTGTTTTGGAAGGAAGGAACAAGCTAGGAGTCCAGCCATACTCCATTCGGGTCTCTTCCGAAGGGGAGCTCTTCGCCGTCGATGCTGTGAACAGCAACATTGTAAAGATAACTCCTCCATTGTCACAATGTATGTCCAATTGTCTATACTATCTTAAACTCATCAAGCCCGAGACAACCAATTTTTGTCAATTTGCCCTTCTCTTTTCTGTGATGATTCATGGTTTTCTACATGTTTGCCTTTGATCTGCACCTGTTTGAATGGTTTCCCACATTGTCGCCACCATTGCTCTTTCCATCACTGCTATAGATTATCTACATGATTCTTTCCGTGAGCAATTGGACCATGATTTCCGTTGTAGTGCTTTCCCTTTTATTGCAAACGATCAAATATAGAGATTTCTTTTTTATTATTTCTAGTTTTAGGGAATTGTTCTTTGTTGGGATCCACTAGAAAACCGCACCTGTGACACATTTACATGTGTGTCTGGCTAGATAAGCATGCAACTAATTCTGACTATTGTAAGTCACAGTTCATATAGTATTGAATTGTAAACTATTAATTTACTGGTTCTCAAGAATTTGTCTAAATTCTATTAATGCTGCTTGGTATGGTAGACTGATTGAAATGCATTGCAGATAGTAGGGCAAGATTGATTGCTGGATCATTCGACGGGTACTTTGGACATGTAGATGGTAGATCAAATGATGCTCGTTTCAATCACCCAACGGGTGTTACAATGGATGACAAAGGAAATGTATATGTAGCAGATACCTTGAACTTGGCCATCCGAAAGATAGGAGAAGCAGGTTAGATACTTTAAAGTTAGCAATATATGATTGGATGATGTTGCCTTTAAGAACAGGTTCCATCTACCATGGATTTGGGGCAGCTTTGGCGAGAATAACTTGACCTGTTCTTTTGTCACTGGTTATTTTGGAAGGTGGTGCCAGTGCCAGTGCAACCACCATGGGTAGGCATTGGTAGTTATTACATCAAATTATGAGTACAATTTTGTACACTGAAATTTGCTTGCAATAAATTGGCTGTAGGTGTAACAACAATTGCTGGAGGGAAATCAAATGTTGCTGGGTACAGGGATGGGCCAAGTGAGGATGCAAAATTCTCTACTGATTTTGATGTGATCTTTGATGGGCGTACCTGTTCCTTACTAGTTGTTGATAGAGGCAATGCTGCTCTTCGACAAATTTCCCTTCGACAAGAAGACTGTGAAGACCAGAATAGTTCCATTTCTTCTTCAGGTTGGGATTGCAATGCAAGTGTAAAGTTGTATTCCTATCTCTTGGCCTCATGGCATACAGGTTCACATGATCAGTTCCTTCATAATAAAGACATACCTGAAAAATCCCCATGCTTGCAACTTAGATCAACTTCGTCTGAAGCAACCTTTTCAACCATACCAAATCTTTTGTCATACATTATATTCATATTTCTGGGACTAGTTTTTTTGGTTGCTTAATTTCCTTCTGCCAAACTTTTCATCTTGTGGTTGCCTTATCATTTGACATCTCAATCAGACCAATAATGTTGGTGACCTAGAATGAACCTAGAACACCATTTAGGTTAAATTTCATAGAAAGGAAGATAAGAAGCTTGATTCTTGTAAAAGGCAAGTTAAAAGAACTATTCAATTTGAATCATTTTGGATTATGGCAGAATAATTAAATGCAATTTATATGGTAATCGAGGAGGCTTCAATGGAAGCAGTACTATGACTGATTAGCAATGTTGTAAGGGGACCAGGAT
The DNA here is from genome assembly GCA_036873735.1 of Pouteria campechiana. NCBI lineage: Eukaryota > Viridiplantae > Streptophyta > Magnoliopsida > Ericales > Sapotaceae > Pouteria > Pouteria campechiana. The sequence continues at coordinate 10,550 of JAYJMB010064813.1, forward strand.
GCCCTTGCATTGTTGCTCTCCCAAGGAAAAGGTGGCGTACACTGCTGGCCTTCAAGGGACTGTTGGATCTTTTGGCTTGACGGATTGGTTCCATCAAAGGCAAGGGTCTGTCAGCAGACATGAACTGAGAAGTATGTTGTAATTGCTTGTAGATAAACACTTCTGGATTTTTTGCAGAAGATCTTTGTTGGCCGTTTTAGATGATGTCCGAGCATTACAAAATTACAAACGATCATGAAAGCTACTATTTAAGTGCCAATTGCTTCAAAATATCCTATAGCTGCATTTTAGCCTATAGCAAAAACTAAAAAACCATGCTAATCTGATTTGATCGGATTACTGAACTTGATTTTCAAAGAAGTTTGAGCTTTCTAGGCTGAAAGGGTGGTACTAGAATGCATCTATTTCACAACTGAGCTAACATTTCGTGTCCATTTATGCCAGATATGATCATGGTTGTTGCTGCAGTGGTGATTGGATATGCTTCATGCATGCTTCAGAATGGATTTGCACCCACCTCTTTCCCCAAGCCTGTAAGTCTCAAAAGCCCAATTCTCCTCGCATATTCTGTTGGTTTGGTCCTTTATTCAGAGTTCTGTGCCTTTATAAAAACTGGAAGGATATTCCTGATTCCTAAAATTAGTTATGAGCTTGCCCTACATTCACCCATTGCATGCAGAATGAATGCTATCCTTGCAACATTGACGGACATGAAAGAGACTCATAAAGTGGATGCCACCATCAAACATTGCTAAATGCAATATCAGGTGGTTTGATTTTTTAAACTGGCCATGCCCATTAAATGTATTCAACTGGCAAAGATTCTCAAACCATCCAATCCTAGAGGCGGTCCATTAAGTTGGTGATCTTCTCACCCTATGAAACTAGTATGTGCAATAATTTCTTCCCATGATGCTAGGATGATAGTGAATTCATATTCCAAAATATTTAACCAATACACATTTGACAAACATTCTCTACTCATACAGAAGCATACCAAAGAGAGCAAAAGCAAGTTGGAAGATGCTGCTGCTTCAAAGGAACCTACTCTTCCTGTTGAGCCGGTGGGGGAGGACAAACTTGCAGAATGGCCATCATTTGGACGGCTTGTCGCAGATCTATCTAAACTTGCATTAGAAGCGCTTGGCAGTATCCTTCTTCAAATCATCCCTGCCAGCTTACGACCTGGAAAGCCGAAGAAAGGTCTCATCCCACTCAAAGACACACTCATTGTGCCTGAGGACACGGCAGATCCACAGCCCCCAATGCATAACCAGCGAACTTCTTTGCCTGTTGATGAAACTCTGCCGCGCCCTCCCTCTGTAAGAACTGATTACACCCAACAGAAGCCTCAGAAGAGTAGAACGGCCACGTCGAAGGATCCACCTCTGGCTCCAAAACACAGGTCTTCGAAGAGTCAGGACATTTCAGCACATGGATTAAAGGACTCCCATCAGCATGGATTGTCTGCTTCTAAGAGCCAGAAGGAGCGTAGCAGGCACCGAAGCCGTTGCAAAAGTGGGGAAGTTGTTTTTGGAGTTGCAGGGCTGGAACCAACAAAAGCTGTTGAGATGAAGTCAGTGGACTATGACGATCCAAAGTTCGATCACTACAACATTAGGAGCAAGCGGACAGCCGACGATCTTTTCCGTTTCTGATTGCTTTTGTTCGTAATGGCTCTGATGTGTTGATTTTGGACAGCTGTAATGTCATTCTGGTGCTTCTTTTACGGTTATGATGCGTCTGTTAAATCTCGCACAGGAGGGATGATCTTTGTGATGGGAGAGTCGAGTTCACCGGAAAATGTTTCATACTGAAGTCCTTCGCGTTTAAATTTCCAGTGTGGGCTCGGGCACCGCCTCTCCCATTGGCAGGAGTGTGAATAAGGTCAGGTCATCTCGGGTTGGGCTAATCCAACCCTGTCTCGGTGTGTAAAAGTTTCAACTTAATCTTAATTCAAATCCTTTCTTTTAAACCTTAACCTAACCTTAATCAAGTCTAAGAAAATCAAGTTGGGTTCAGCTTAACAATTGAAGTTGAAACTTTGAGGTAATAATTTGGATTGTGATAAATTTTTATTTTTAATTCATTTTAGACAAACATTTTTCGTTAATTGTAAAATAAAAAAAATTAAAGATTTCTTTTTTACAGTAAAATGTAAATTAAAAAAAAAAATTAGGGTGCATGTGAAGAATTGGTGGGCATGCGAAAGGGTTGGATTAGATTGCCAACCCCAAAACTCAACCCAACCTAAATTATAAATCAGATCAGCGGGAGTCCAATTTTGCCAACACGGAAGAACTAACGTATAGGTTAGAAGCCCATATGATACATTGCTGCCAACTCTCGGCTGATGGAATACACAAAGGGCGGCTCACAGAAAGTCTAGTTGGCCAACTGGCGTGCAAAGCTTGAGGATTCTCCACGCTTCCTTTTTATCTATTTAATTGTTCTACTTAATGAGTAGTCGTGTAATTATAGGTACGAAATCCAACTCGGACAAGAGAGAGATCTCGGCTAGAAAGCAGATGCCTGAATATCAAATGAAGAAATGGAAATGAAAACTCGTATTTCATCATGAAATGTCCACAAACATCTCCTATGAGCCAATCTTCTCAAACTATAACATTCCATAGCGCCCAAATGACCGTCTGCTGCCTACAACAGGGCAAGATTGCCATCGTCGGCTTGCTTGTGGAGTACAAGACAATGTATGCACATAGGTTAAATCCATCCCGCTTCAATTGCAACAAGCTGTGTTCAAAACTGGGAACGAAACATGCCCCTCCTGATTATGCCTTTGCTAGCCTTTGCATGTAAAATATCACACCGGCCAGCAGCCAATCAATCAGCAAGCAACTACAAATTTTCCAGATCTACGGCATTTGTACATCTCCCTGTCGATTGGCTTAAGCCGGTAGCTGCAGCTTCTCATTGTTTTTCCAACTGAAAAAAAAAAAAGAGCAATCAGATAATGAATGGATCAGATTCCCACCACAGGTACTTAAAACAGAACACATTTTTGTGCGTTCCAGGTACACATGGTTTGCCAGGAAAATGGTCCCAACCAAAGGAAAGGAGGGCCTTAATATTCATCTCAACCTCAATTTGCGGTGGAAAGAGTGGTGAGCCCTAAACCCACCAAAATGCAGCTGGTTCGCATGAACAGGGGCAGAAAGACACGTTCCTAATGTAAATTTGGTGGAAGACCCAAAAGCTACACAACACCAGAAAAAGAGTGAATCAGGACATTACCTTATAAAGTAGTAGTAGAAGAAATCAGCATAGAGTGCTGTCTGGAGGAGACCTGACAACCAAGCTGCAGAAGCAGCACTTGATTAGAACAATTGCACCATGCATGAAAAGCTTGCATCAGGTAAACAGTTTCTTGTTATCTTACTTGTCCAGCGAATGTAATGATTCTGAGTGAAATAGCGATATATCCAGTTAAGAATGTAGAATGCACGGTAGGCCCTGTGTTGAAGCAAGAAAATGATTAGCAAGCTTCAGGAAAAAGGATTTTGTATACCCAAGAGTTCGACTGTCTTCAATAAAGGAAAATGTAAACATTAGGCTCCAAATTTAGGTATTCGGCAGAAAAAAAGATCCGGCAGCAAATTAGATGCGGCACGCACATCATCTCCAAAAGAAAATAGTTCCCCATGCTTTGATCTTTCATATAAGTACAATGAAGTATTAAATATGTTAACTGTAAGTCATACAGTGTAGGGAAATGCTTCAAGCTGGCTGGGGCCCAAGAAGAAAAAAAATCTGCAGCAAAATTTAGGCCTGTAATTTTTTTTTTACAATTTTCCAAGAAGAAGAAGAAGAAGAAAGAAGGAAAGAAAGAGAGAAAGAAAGAAAGAAAATGAGAAGAGAAAAAGCCTATGGTGATGGTATATAGGAATGAACAATATTCCTGCTCAATGCATACAAATGATCCAAATGAAAAAAATCCATATACGATAGAAAAGCAACAGCTCAATGCATACAAATGATCCAAATGAAAAAAATCCATATACAATAAAAAGCAACAGCTCAATGCACACAAATGATCCAAATGTAAAAAATTCACATACGATGGAAAAGCAACAGCTCAATGCATACAAATGATCCAAATGTAAAAAATCCATATACGATAGAAAAGCAACAGCTCAATGCACACAAATGATCCAAACGTAAAAAATCCATATACGATAGAGAAGCAACAGCTCAATGCATACAAATGATACAAATGTAAAAATCCATATTCGATAGAAAAGCAACAGCTCAATGCAAACAAATGATACATATGTAAAAAATCCATATTCTATAGAAAAGCAACAGCTCAATACATACAAATGATCCAAGAAAATAAAATAAAATAAAAAAACCACACACAATAGAAATGCAATAACCCAAATCCGACTAAATATTCCAAATAAACTACAATCCATTCACATAACAGCATACTACAGGTATGAAAGCCAAAAAACATAGGCATTCCCCAGCAGGACAAAAAAACAAGCATCCCAAGAATGGATGGAATTTCAAAAGAAATAAAGAAAAAGTAGCACAGCTTATAACGAGCTCTTAGCTGCATTTGGCTCATTGACATATTGGAGATGAAACAACTCAATTGCACATTTCAGATGTCTACTCAGCAAAGTTTCCAAGCACTTTTGATCCCTTTTATTGTTATCATTGTGCTTTCTGCAGGAGGGTTAGCCTCAAACTGCCGTAATGGTTTTCTTTACAATCTCAAGGCCATTTCATCCCTCTAAAAATTCACACTCCTTCTCAATGGAGTATTTTTCATATTCATGTAAGAACAGTTTCATGGTTTTCTTTTCAAAACAGCTAACCCAAGCCCAAGCATAAAGCAAAGGGCCAACTTCATCTACACAGAATTATCAACTGTTAGTGCTGAAGATGACATGAGCCATACCCAAGGAAGAAAACATATTGCCCAGTAAGATTGTCCACATTTCCACTCCTTTGCAATAGAACTAACTGAGGAAGAATTGCCACTGACTCCAGGTAGATAGAAAATGCCCAAAGCACCTGCAAAAAAGTAAAAACTGTTACAAAGACTGACTCAGCTGTGAGGAAGAAAATTCAAGATAAATTATGGATGACATGTGTACAACACATCTATCCAATCAATTGCCACAAATGGACAGACAGCATGAAAGATAAGCGTCTAAACAGTCTCAAATGCTGGCTACCTCTAAGATATAGTGTCAACATCCACCAAAATGTTCAGTTTTTAAAGCTATTTGAAAACATAAGTTATTGAACAAGTTACGAGTTATGGATCCACTAATGATAATTAAAATAATTATCATCCATAAGAGAAAAATGAGCTCCTTACCATTCATAGCTTTGGAACAGACATGATCAAGTTAAAGTATCATTTGGGTTGTAAATGAACATTGATTTTATTTAAAATAAACTAACTACCAAAAACAGAAAAACACAGATCACACTAAGTTTAAAACAGATTAGCAATGAAAAGATAAGAAAAGGCAGCATGTCCTTTGGAGACCAGGACAACTTTAGTAAAGACATGCTTTCATCGACGTTTTACAAATGCCATTGGCCAGTGAATTTCTCATAATCAGAAATCAATTTAGTTGGCACGGGAACCTTCAATAGAATCTAAGACGGAGTCATGAGCCACCTGCTTTGTTTCTTTCTTTGTAAAATGTCACTCTTGTATCGTGATATTGTCCACTCTCCACTCAACTGTAACACAATAGATGAATTATACCGTGGGAAAATAGTGCATCATTCCATTGTAGTGACAGAAGAACATCTCAAATAAACCAGGGTAATGCTTTAGAAGCAAGTACTGCTGTCTAGTACACCATACATGATAAGGCATCCATAAATATTAAGTGAAATCCTCATCGTAGTACTGCATTTTGCAAAAAAAAACAAAATAAAAAGAGTTGCTAGAAGTCTAGAAGGAAACATATCCAGCAACAAACAAAACCCAGAACCTGTCTATCATTATCATAGCTCAATGGAAGATGACTTACAGGTGTGTGCATAAGTCAAAGGTTCAAGCCCTGTAAATATCACAATTTACCTATAAAAAATACAGCACAGCCTAGCTGGCAGGTTGCTGCACCAATATGTTTAGTGCTTGAGATGGTCAAGAAACAAACCCAGCATTAAGCGGATACCTCCTCCCAAATTCTTCCACCACAACGCAACCTTTTGAATTGATGGCAGCACCCACTGTGCAGAAAGGACCAAGGATGCTCAAGCAATGTAGCAGAACCAAGAATTTTCCACGTAGAGGTGTGATATGGCCATTCATAACAATATGGCAATAGTCATCGAACATTATGTTTGTAGTATTTCGCTTAAAGAAGAAAAGGACATGGAAAAATAGTTCTTCTCCTTTAGAAGATGTTTCATACACAGCGTGCTCATGGAAGATGAATCCTGGCTAGATGAACCACAGACTCCACTCTGGAGGGAATGCTGAGATAACCTCTCGTACTGGAGGGCAAAATCCTTGAAATTGAGGAGTTTCACCCAATAATGAAACATTGCATCATTTATTTCCTTAAAATCTACAGGGTCCAAAATTTACAAATCACAGTTGAGCAGCAGCACCAATGAATCATACAACCATAATAAGAACGATGTGAACAGCTAAAAAAAAAAGATCCCACATGCTCAGCACCAAGAATTTCGCACACAGTATCAGCAACATAAAATGACACTGAAAAAGACAAACCACATTTCCAATTCGAACAGCAGTTTTTAAATCATTAGAATAATTCAATAGTCATATTGACAAAATGCAATGAATTTTCCCAAAATCAAATACAACAGAAAACGAGGAAAGAAAAACTACCTCCTGCGACGTAAACTTTTCATGAATCAAGAGAGCGAGCACGAAGCTTCCCCCCGCAAGCAAGTGGTGCCGGAAAGTGTCCTGGTCCTTGTCGTAAGATCGCCGGACGACAGGGTGCGCTCGCATGCACCAAACGATGGCAAGGGAGCTAGCAATGAACACCACCTTCATCACCGAATTGTACAGCGAGATGAAATCCGTAAAGAGATCCAGGTAGCGAGCCATGAAAACCAGCGCATACAACTCCTGCGTCTTCAGAGAAATTCCTATAAAATGCAACAATTAAAAACCATGCAAATCAAAGAAATTCCTCGAATTCGAAGTGAAATGCGGATGAATCGAATACCAGAACATGACTTGGTGGCGTAAATTTTGAGGAGGAGAACCAAAATGCTGAAGAGATGGGTCATGTCGCCTGCAAACCTGAAGATATTCATGGCTACACGCGCTGTAGAAACCCTAGCTCGTTATCTGATTTTCCTACTGCTGGTTTAGGGTTTGAGCGATTTTGGCCAGAGGGGAACGGAAGAAATGACAGCGAGCAGTGTAGTCTTTTGGGTGCACCGCGTTGTCCCGTTTACAGGCACGGAGACGATGACGTGTAACCGAACCCAGGCGCTTTCGTGATTTAGTTTCGATGGAACTCTTACTCTGCGCTGCCATGCTTAGATTGTACTCTCTAATTCTGTACCTGTGAGATGATAGGGCACTTGTGAAGAATCTACGCAGTTGATCTTGCGTGAATGAAAAGTGATTGCATTTAAAAATAATTTAAATTGAAGATAAGATGACTGGGATTATAGAAGGGTGGTTGGGAGCTGAATTAGTTGATGGTTAGAGCGCAGCAGGCCAGTGTTGAGTTCTCTGGGACAAGCGACGATGTGAGCATTGGTCTTAGCAATGGATCAATCTTTTTGACGGTTAAGAACTTTTTCTACGGATGCAATGCAATCCCATACCTCAGCGCCGCTGGGGCTTGATACTGTACTCTCGTGATTACGACTAACGGTCCAACTTCGTGGTCTTAGGCTCTTAGCATGGGACTCTAGCATGATTTCGTGGTAAGAGCCCTTTTTAAGGTACAAGGGACCTAAATTATTCTTCTCCTTCTTTTTATTCCACGGTCACGCAATATTTAATTATTAACTTATTTTTTAAATATTATTATATTTTTATAAAATATATTTATTTTATCTTTATTTATTTTATAATTATTTATCTTTATTCTATCTCAACCAAAACCCTCACCGTACGAATAATTGCAAGTCCTGTCGTTGATAAAGAGTAAAGCTGTGCACGATTTACATCATCTATCCAACCTTTCCCGTGATTAGTTGGCTCGCCTAAACGCAAGTCTTGCAGCTTCATTTTATTCTCTAACATCGGCATTTCTCTAATCTAAACCCTATATTACGACTATTATTATTATTATTATTATTATTATTAATAAGCTAAGATCATCCAGATGTTTTGTGCCATTTTTTCATGGCGCCACTAGTTGGACGGTCATCCATCATGCTGCTGGGTGAAAGACAAGCTCTCTTATTGCGCTGGAGACATTTGCCTGTGGAAAATGTTGGGATTTCAAGGGAATTTCGGCCGGAAATGACAAAAGGACATATCATCGGTCCACGGTGCCATGTATACCAATATAAATACATATAAATTTTCTAAAATTTTCTAATTAAAATATACCAGTGCGAAAAATAAAATAAAATAAAAAATGGGGGCGTTCTAGAAGCTCTTTCTCGTGCCAGCATGCTTATACTTTAATAAAGCCACCGTACAATGCGGCTGCCTGATGTGCCAATGTTTCTCGGACAACATGAAACGTGCAGCTTTGCCAACGTAGAAAAACACCAATCCCTGATATTTAATTCTTGGATATTTTTTTTTCTATTCACGTTGTTGTCAAACTAATGAATAAAGTGAGTATTCCTTCCTAAAATAATATATAATTCATTCATAATTTTTTCTATAATTTTATTTTGTCCAACTAGTATCGTATAAAAAATGAAACTTAGTATTTATCTTATCATATCAATGGTTAAAAATTGTATTTCCGAATTCATTGAAATAATTCGTGCTATTTACTTTAATTTAATAATTTTTTAGATTCTACGCATGAGCTTTACAGATGCTTGAACATTATGCAGCTTCTATTTTTCTCTGCATCATCGCACATCAACTAGCCTGAATCTCGGGGTTGAGATAAATCTGAGTAGATTTCAGAATTTTGGAGTAATTTCCGCCCCCGATCGCACTAGTCGCGCACGAATTCTTCCCGTTGATTCTGGGCATACGTTGCTGAAACGCCCCTGACGTATTTTGACAGAATACGTTTTGCGTTCTCTCTTCATAAGACGCGGCAGAGTTTGCAGTAGACCCAGACTGGAAAAAATCGAAGAGGCCTCGTCTCTCTCTCTCTCAACAGAATTTTTCACCGACTTCGACAATTTGGCGAAAGGGAGGGATGGGTTGTGGTGGATCGACGCATAAAAATGCAGAAGGTGAGGGATTATATGTTTATCCGGACATAATTTTTCGATAGTTTTCTCGTTTTCATGGGCTTATGGTATATGATCTTCTTGCATGTGCTTGGATGCTCATTTTAACTGAACTGCGGTAATTCCCTATCAAGATTTGAGGAATTGGATGTGATCAAGGGATGTCCTGAACTTGAGAATGGGATCTGTATCTATGATTGCAAATTCTGGTTTTTAATTTGACTTAAGAGTAAAAAATTCGGGTGTGTTACTTTCTAGTCATTAGTTGGTTGGCCTAACTCTGTTTAGGTTGATTGCTCTTGATCACATTGAATTTGCTTAGTGTATGGATGGATTTGGCTTGAGATGAATGTTAGGTGTGAATCTCTGCTATCCATATTGCATACTCAGCTTAACAATTGAAAATTTGACTGTGGCAGTTTAACTCTTTGCTATAATGTTGCTTATACAATGTGTTATGTGTTGATTTCTTTTTAAAACTTGGTGTTTTGATTCTGCCAGAGAATATTAAGAGAATTCAGAAACCAAAGGCTTGGAAGCATAGTCAACCGATCACCAGAGAACAGCTTAAACAGATGCGTGAGGAATTCTGGGACACAGCTCCTCACTATGGAGGGCGGAAGGGTATTCTTTTCGTTGAATATTTGCACTCTCTTGTTACATTCGAAAATTTCCTTGTAACCGTCAGTAGACAGGAGAATGGAGCTTCAGATGGAAATGAGACTACGTAAGTGTGGATGATTTTCATGTAAGCTAGAGTGCCTGCGTGAGAACATTTTCACGCAAGTGCCATTGGGTAGTTCTCAACTCATTCAAATTCTCCTGCATGAGCATGTCTTTCACCACTTGTTTGGATCTTAACGTGATGCTGCGAGCCACATTTCCACCATTTTGATGAAATTGGTAGGGTGATTCAACATTGAAAAATTCTTTACTTATCAACTTGCAAGCCATGTCTAATAATTGGCTGTGGGGAGACTCATTGTTATGCAAGGGAAATCTAGATGTGCAGGCGTATTGGCCATTGGGAAGACTGATGTCCAACTCTCACGCACGTCCAGTTCTCGTGGGAAGTTACCCGCATTCATGTTGTAAGCCGTTGCAACTTACATATAAATAGAATATGGGCAACAACAATTCATCAATCAATTTTTGAGCTGAAAACACTATAAATAAAGTTAGCAAGAAACCCCGTGAGAAAAGGTAAGACTATGAGAAGATACTTTTAGCTACCACTAAAGTATTGTTGCTCCATCACTTAAAAGATATCTGTAGGCAAATTTTTTTGTCATTAATATTTGGTGACCAACCACAAATGTTGCTTTCTTTTGGCTAGCATTCTATCCTGGGAATAGATTACCCAAAAACACATCTTAATCTTATATTAATGAGAAAAATAATCATAACTATCTGCCCACCTTTTTAGTGGCCCCTCTGGCTCTATTAATGCTAAAGCAAGCAATAGGCATTCCTAAGAAGGTATTTACATTCATGTATCATGTCTGTGGTTGCCCTACATTTTGAATTCCGAAATAACAAGCGTGGAAGAGTATATTGAGCTGAAGAAGTTGAAATTCCTCATAGCCATCAGGTGAGCAAGTTCTTGTGATTGCAAGCTGAGAATCATCACCATCCAAGAGTAAGCCTCTTCTTCTGTATGCTCAGCTGCTAATGAACGGCAACTGTACCCCACAGCATGTGCTCCATATCATAAATGCCAAATTTTTCAGAACATATCCATTAATCTGATTGATTGCTTAGTCCCAGGCTTTTGATTGATACAACAACTCCGAATATTTACAGCATAAATGGAAAGATATCCTAGTCAGCATCGGTTTCTGATCCTTGTCTAGTCGGGACTCAGATTTATGCATTTGCCAAACCCATCATGTTGGATATGGACCATGTAGGAAATGATTCTGATTTATCCTACCATATTGTATTATGCTTGATAGCATATCATGTTTCATTCCCACTGCAGCAACTTTTAGGGTGTGTCAAGCTCTTGGAAATTTTTTTCTGATTATCCCTGTTCGTAGATTGTCATCATATGTATGTTTAACAGTTACTTAACATGGTTAACTTATCATGTCATGTTTGTAATCACAACAGTACCAGTTGTGCTGTTGAATGTGATTTGACAAGGTCCACGTGAGATTGGTTGTCTTTGAGTCCATGACTATCTATTTGCATTCTGACCCTAATATAGTGCAATTATGGGAAATATATGAGATTACTCAGTGCACGAAGCTTTTGCCAATGCGGGATCTAAGAAGGATGAGATGTAACCTAGGATACCTTTATTTAGTAGCTAGAAGACCAAAGAGTAGAGATTACAGCGCAATAATACAGATCAAGCAATAACCTCTAGCAGAGAACTTGAAGTGAGGCATAAATTGCATGCTTTAAATGGGACATCTTAATGGTTTCTTTCTTCTTTTTCTGTTGTTCTTTTCTTTTTGTTCACTTATATTTTTTCTGTTGGGTGATGTATTGTTGTAAGCCTTTTCCTATGCTCATGTCCATCTTCCTGCAGCGAAAGCTAGAGCCTGTACCCCATTAGTATAGGGCCTTTACAAGTTAGAGCAATGGTTGCATGGTTGCATGCTAGTGTGATGCATGAGGGTGATTTCCTCATTTTGTTCTTGTTGCTTTCCTGCAGTTTCTAGCTCTCTATTATTGATGATCATACCAAATTGTTGAAATGCATTGGTAATGCTAGAAGCTGGAACTTTTATGAGGCCATGCAAAACAAACTGAAACTGAAGTGGCTATGTGATATAATCCAGTCTATGCTTTTGCTCAAACCTGATTGTTACATTGATAGGCCTATCTCTGGGCATTGTAGTTGTAAACAAACCCTATTGAGATAAATCTATTTATTTGGTCAGAGATTTGGGATGCACTTCAGGTTGCAGCTGAAGCTGATCTAGAACTTGCACAAGCAATAGTGGACAGTGCTGGTGTCATTGTAACAATTCCAGATATGACAACATGTTATGATGAAAGAGGTTTGTCTCTGAGATGTGGGTGTTTTGTGTTTGGTTCACATTCTTCCCTTCCATGCCTAGACATTTGTTGATAGAATCCGTCCTGAAATTAGATCTTTGATTGGCAGGTGCAAAATACGTATTACCAAAGTATGTTTTAAGTGAACCCACCAATTTGATTCGAGACGGCTAATCCCAGGAGAAGAATATCAGATAATCTTCAACAGTAATTGATGTAATTCGTGTCAATTTTATTCGTCCTTCCTTCTTTCATTTAGCAAAGTTAAATTTCCATTTTGATCACTTATATTTATTAATCTTTTTTCAGAGAACAAAAAATGTGTATTTATTTTACTTTTTTTTATACATTTAAATATTCAAACGTCAATGATTGCTGTCGCTATTGAGTTGTTTCTCACTTCAGACTCTCAGAATGATATGGAAATGGAATTTCCTTTTGTCCAAGAGATTTGTTTTGTCACAGAAGAGAGATGGAATTAACAGGAGGAGCGCTTCTTGAAACCAGTTGCAAATTCATTGCTTCTTAAAATGGAATCCTCGATCAAGGTCGTGCCTTGTGGTGACTGTTTTCAGATTCCAATTTGACTGCTTCTCTGAATCTGATCGATGGAAGGGGACCGGAATGCTTTCTTTGAATTATGGTGATCTTGGGAGTCGAACCGTTTGAGCTTTCCTCGAAAACATGATGAGATGATTGCCACCTCCATATTACCTGTTCACTGCAGATGGAATGATTACCGCAGCCCGGACTTTGGCCTTATTAAAAATATGGCTTTTAACTTTTTAACTCTTTCCTTTTCAATCCTAAGCATTCCTTTCTCAATCCCAGTGAAGTTTGGCTCGCTAGTCATTCATATGGGGGGCCATAAAAACTATTCTTCTGGATCAACAAGGAAATCATGAATCTAACTACGAACGGGCTTACACTGCAGTGCTCTCTCAGGTATAGCCTTAAATGGGCCATCCACCTGTAGTCCTTTGTTGGAAAGCTGACTAGTTCATCACCTCAATTATTAATCATATCTATTCTCCGAAAAAACTCAAATCTATCTTATTTCTTTTCACTTTATGGCAGACACAATTGATTTTCCAAATTTTCATACCCAAAGTTCTTACCAATATGCTTCATGCATGGCCCATTAAGGAGCTGACAGTTCTTTCCAATAAAAACGGTGCTTGTTATCATTATCAAATGCATGCCATCCCACTGGCAAGTGAAAAGGCCGGCATACCTTGGCATTGCATATGAAGAGGTTGAGGAAGCATTTCATTTTGTGCCAACTCACTCAGGGCATGATTGATGGGACCCAATGCTTTTCCTCCCCTCAAATATTAATTTAGGCAGACGAGGATCAGGTGATAGATAAAGAGTCTTAACGGGTCGGATGGGCCATGCCTCCCAAAAGATCAATCGGGTCACATGGCCATAGCTGGCATTGGAAAGACTTTCTGACCACGATGTTCGTGTTTGGTGGGTAATAAGTAGACATCTTTTCCATGCAATTTGAATCTATGCCACAAAATTCCATGAAGAGTTCTTCCTCATTTTAGCCTCGTTCGATGGTTTAGGATCACATGATTGCCGTGTTTTTTGCCCAATGACTTTATCCCTTCGGCGGTGCCACAGAAAAGGTGGCTCTTTTTGATCCCATCACGATTCTCCCACGCCCGTTGTATGCCGATTGCCTCGAAATTTGAGTTGAAATTTTATTTTCGGGTAAGGAAGGTTTGAAAATTTTGAAATATTAGCTTGGCGGGAGATGCATTGCACCTGCTTTCCCCGCGCAAAACCATGTGCCATCCTTGCGTGAACAGCATCAAGGAGATGACAATCCTGTTCTTATGAAGTAAGGATTTATGGCTAGATATCCACACGATAACTTGAATTTCATATTTGGTAAGCTGCTATTTGTTGGATATGTGGTGATGATAATTTACTTGAGAAAATTGAAAGAAAAATGTGGGCTTTTTACATGCTTACCGTTGAGGTTTGACAGTATTACTATACCTGTTGCAGCATAAATAAACGTCTTACAGCCATGTCTTGAAACTTTTAAAAGATAGTCATCAGATTATCTTAACATGATTATCCATTAATTACAGCTTTCTTCCATGTTAGAGACTGTGAAAATATTTTTTGAGTGATAAAATGTGTCTCCCAGGATTTGTTTCTATAGAGTGGCATAACATAAAAATATAAATAATAAAAAAATAAGATTAGTATATTAATTAAAATATTACATCAATTTTAAAAAGTATGTCGAAAGAAAAAAAAATGCTAATACACCACATTCCTTGTGCATCCAAATAGACCCTGCCAAGGGAGCCAAAGAGATTCTAATTCTATTTTTCAACTCCTATCATTATTCAAATCTCGATAAGCTCTTTACCCACCAAATCATCCTTTTTGAAAAAAAAAAATCAAAACTATTTTTGCTATTAAAAAAATAATTTATAGTTTCTAATATTGGGGAAAACAATTACTAATGGATGAACATAAGGGTTATGTTTGATTTATTTTTTAAGAAGTTAGATTTTTTTTCTTTTAAAATAACTCAAAATAAACAACTAAGAAAAAATAATGAGTTATAGCGTTTACACCAGCGGTGGAAGAAGCAATCAATTAAAAAACTATATTAGTCAGAGCTTAAAAAAAGGACCCATGTATGGGCTTCATCCACTCATTGAATCTTAGCCTTTGGTCTGAGTTGTGTGTACTTTAAAAGCTACTCATCATCTCGAGCATTTGAATTGCTAATTATTGGAGAGAAGGGTTGAGGGGGAAGATGTGTTGCCCATGTGACGCTGGCACAAACATCTGAACCGTTGTCTGTTCGCAACAGGGCAAAAACTCGACAATGGAATGATTCTTCCCATCAGCAGCTCTGATTAGCCCACCATTAAATGTATTAATCTCGTGATATTTCAACACCATATAATTAAAAATAATCTCGACTCATTAGCCCCACACTTGGCATGGTTGTTTCACAACCAAGACCGTTCGAGTTGCTGAACTGGCTAGGATGTAGCAAAAGGCAAAAAATCATTAGATGATAGCAATGATCTAGGGATAAAAAAGGATGGCCATGATTGCTAATACTTATTGACATGATATTCTGGGTCATAGATGATTCTAAAGCGTTGCAAATAATTTGAAGAGTTTTAATTTGTTATGATCTATCTAAGTTTTCAATAAAATTATTTCCATACCATACAAATAAATACAAAGACAGGTATAATGAACGTTTTCAATCCCACGAAAACAATTGTAATTGTATTATATTGTTATTTTTTTTCTTTTAAAGAAATTATTTATTCCATCTTTATTTACCTTATGACATAATTAACTCAAAGTAAGTAGTGGTATATGAATCCTTAATTAACTCAACTCTTTATTCATGTTGCTTGCACAGTTTCTTAGAAATGGAGGTGGAGTGGGGAAGAAAATAAAGAAGAGAAATTTCTGGAAAGTGCTGTGCACCTGGCAACCCATTTCAGTCCTAGGCAGGTCGCTCAACAATATATGAAATGGACAATTCCCCTAGGCCAGGCCTTTCTCCCTGTTTGTCCTGTACATACAAAGAGTCAAGTGCATTGCCCATCCAAGTGGGCCACATCCTTGTCAAATTCTGATTGATAACGGCCACCTACATTTGGGGAGAATGGCTTTGGGGTTGTTGGGACTCCTTCTCAAAATGTATGCAATGAATGCAGTAAATGACATACAGACATTACTGTGGGAGCCACTGTGCATAGGAGGTGCATCTAGTCCCAGATTTCGACAAAACCCTTTAATTTAGGCCCCACCGAAAATCCTGAGATTTGCCTCCACGCAGATACAATTGCCTGGATAAGGTTAACAAAATGACAACCACGTTGCTGCTGTATGGAAGTTTGAAGGAGTATTGGTATATGTGGATATGAAGGAACATGATTGACACAGTTTTGCACTGAAAATCCGTATTTTTGTTTGCAAACATTACTTTCCTGTCCTTGTAAACATTTCTCCGTATTTGGTTTTGGTTGACCCGCTTAATCTTAGCTTGTCTATCTACTCATAACTTAAATTCGTGCCGTGGTGCTGACAACCAGGCTGAGATTTCGATTACTTCAAATCCAGACAGGAGTACTAAATTTTAAAGTGCACATAAAATGTAGCAACTTTAAGCCCCTCAGTGCTTAAATAATTGAATGTTCTAATCAGTGTTATCAGAATTAGACCGAACCAATCCAATTTAACACATGATTCAGTTCAATAGTAATCTTTTTTAAAAATTATGTTACATATATTTTTTATTTTTTAATTGTTCACCCCATTAAACTGGTAAAATCGTAAACGGAACACCTGATTGGTTTAATCATAAATCCAATTCCACTAACAATGGTTCCGATATTGTGAGCGCCCAGGCTAACCATAGCATGCTAGTGGACACATAAGGTGGTAATGCATGCATCACGCAATCCAGAGTTAGCACCTGTTTGTATAGGTGTGTGTGAGAGAGAGAGAGAGCTAAACCTTAGTACCCATTTTACATCCTTTTACATTACTACTTTCTCAAATGAAGCCAGGGAACCACTACATCTGCATGTCCTTGTCTTCAACTATCATCCATGCTTGTTGATTGTCGTATCTATATTTTTTCCAATTACCACTCTACTTTTTCATTTTGGAATTTTCACACTAATTTTACCCAACATTCATCATTTATGCATTACATTTTTTTTCTACATATTTAATAACACTCCGTTATATGCATTCAAACAAACAGACAATAGAAAATGAAAAACTCATGGTCAACTAGGAGGACACAATGTATAATAAGACAGTACGCTTCAGAAGTACGGCGGGGCTATTGGGATGCATCATGCGCTCGAGGCCACTACTCATCGCATTATTCACTTGACCCTACCATTTTGCGTGTCATAATGACGCCTTTTTTCCATACAACAGTGGCACATGTGTAAGGACCAAAATGGCAATTCATACAACATTCATGAATCGAACGTGGCCTAAAAAATCGAGACCCATATGAAGACCGTGACCATCCAAACATCTTAAGTGTGATTTCCATCTAATTTAATAGCAGATCACTCCGAAAAAGCCTGATTGTGAGAGAGAACCACGCCCACCATCCTTCTTACAGCATGAACGGTTCAGATATGCTTGCGAAGATGAGGATGTTGAAT